>CAKNEU010000386.1:0-16734 GCA_930272665.1 Mariannaea elegans | reverse complement strand
ACTATAGACTCTAGATGCCTCTCGGATAGTAACTTTTGGGTCTTTTCTGATAGCTGCAATAGCGAGGAGGATATTGGTTTCTTTTGATTGAGAAGACATGATGTGTGTATTAAGAAAAGTAGGTTGCAAGAAGGAAGGCTGGGAATATTAGCGAGGTGGCCCACTCGCTTGTGTGGCCCACTCGCTTGTGAACCACGTTACCTCTATTTTTAGCTAAATCTTATAGTTATAACAATTCTTGTACGAAGACTCTTAGAAGACCCTATAGAAGCTTAGGTAATATGCAAGTGCTCTTGTATGAAGATTTCGATAAAGGCTTGGAAGTTACCTCTATTTTTAGCTAAAGTCTTATATAACGATTTTCGTACAAAGGCTCTTAGAAGACCCTACAAAGCTTAGGTAATATGCAAGCAATTTCGTACGAAAATCTTCAAAAGAATATCTAAGAATATCTGCCTCTATTTTTAGCAAAATTCTCAAACGAAGACTCTCAGGAGACCACGCAGAATCTTATGTAAACAAGGCAAGAGATTTCTTACGAAGATCTTCGTACGAAAAATTTCGGAAGAATATCCGGAGCGCAGTTACCTATTTGCCCCTATTTTTAGCATAATCTCCTTTGAAGATTTTCGCACGAAGCTTTTCGTGCCAAGACCAGTGATTAGTTAAATCTTGCGTTCAATATGAGAGATCTTGTATGAGTCTTGTATGAGCTTTCGAAAGAGCAGTCACTATGTTATCTATTTTGTCTAAATGGCGTACGAGATCCTTCGTAGGAGCTTTCTCAACAGCTGAACTCTTCTAGATAAAAATGGTTAAATTTCAGCATTGTCCATGGTTGACTTTAAATTAGTATAGTAATAGCCTGAGATTCGACCCTTGATATATCCAGAGCCGTCGAAGTCAGTTTCATTCTTGCAGGACACTTGCGCCTCAGGCCGTGCGTGGAAAGCTTAAGTAAAGCCATTTGAAATTGGCCTCCGTACGAATGCTGGGTTTGAGCGTCATGAAGAATGTACATGATGAGGAATGGATTGTGCTCGGTAGAGAGCACATGACGGTAGTCGGCCGGAGACAAGCTTCATGAAGGCAAGTTTTTGCGGGTTCAGCTACGCATTTACCAGTACTCAATTCCGGGTTTACCAGTCACTCGAATTATCTTTACCAATCGCTCGAGGTCGCCTTAATAGAAAGGTTTCTCAAGGCGTTTATTGGTAAACCCGGAATTGAGTACTGGTAAATGCGTCAGATGGGCGGCTAGCAATAGATACAGGAGACAGGAAACAGGAAACAGGAGACAGGAGACAGGAGACAGAAGATATTAGTTTAGCGGCTCTAAGACAGGGATCAGGGGATACGGAAGGGCACGGCGTCTAAATGGGCGCCTGTACTCGGCGAGTGGTCTGATGTGGACACACAGATGCACTTCCAATCCCGCACCCAAACAGCATTCTTGGCTATATTTGGACGTACCATGTTCCCTCTCTTGATCCTTTTAACCCGATCTCCTGTCTATATGACCTGGAGCTCAGGCTCGGGAATCGATTCACTCTGAAAATTTCAAATGCTTTTATTATTAAATATTAAAAGCCTAAGCCGTGAGTTCCAGTGATTTCCTTCCCAAGTAACAGGCATACAATAGTAGAATCGGACACAGGCGAACAGCGTAGACTCCTGCGACAACCTGGACAATCTACTTGCAGTTGCGTACGCCCTAAGAGAACTTTATCGCCAGCACACGACCTGAACGGCAGCTGATAGCGACTGTTGATTCCACCAATAGAGGATTCCCCCGGGGAGTTTCATCTCGCTAGACGAGCGAATAAGACATGGGGAATGGAACCAAGTTTGTTTGACTGGCTTAATCGTTTAATTGATGATTTGCTCAAGAATGTTTACAAATTAAATATTAGCAGCGTACGGGAGTTGTTTGCCGATACCCAATGGAGATTCCAGAGGGATATAGGTTTTAAATGGTATACAATTGGCTTCCAATGGGCCATTGGAGATAGGGGGCCGAGCCAATGATGCGAATAAGGCTCGGCCATTATAATTACCTGTTGGCTTTCGAGATTTACTATATGGTTGGTTCCTGCAACCTCCCTTTCCCAGGCAACAGAGTCAGAAGTCTAGCGTCAGCCTATGAATTATTTTATAACAAGGGTGCTTTGCTTCAGGCAGTATCCAGATTCTTGATTTATATAGGTCTCCAAAGTATTTATATATGCAACTTCATTAGGGGTTGCTAACCCCTCTGCGAGCCTGCGCATATCATTTTCTTCAGGTTGAATGATCCAGAAGTTGCTGAGCGCTGAGACGACGTGCTTTGGAAATAGATGAGCCTGGTAACGAAGGATAATACCACCGTAAAAAGATGTGACGATGACAACGGAGATGCTCCTCATTTAACAGATAATATTATATCCCACATGTAGTTCTTGACTATTTCCAGGAAATAAGAATTGATATTGATGTCATGTGGCGCAAGCTCTTGGGCCGCTCAGCGCCGAAAACCTCGAACGACTCAATTCTTGACTCCATAGCCCCAGTGCCTCCGGCTGTGGCTGATAACCTGGAATGGAACAGACGCTGGTAATCTTTTCGCCCTTTCCTTAGATATTGACCTATATGGCGGCCTTCTGATAACAGAGGAAGACGTTCCCTCGTGTTGATGCTCATGACTTTTTTAAACTCGTCAGCGGAGAGGTCGTAAAACTCCTTTCTAACTATCCTACTGGCACCGATTACCATGGCGCTGAGGTTGTTGAAGCACGAGACAGTCGAATTTATCAGGTTTCTAGGTGTCCTTCTCAGTACGGACATCTTCATGGATGAAGATAGCTTTATACCATTAGTGATAATTTCTGATCAGACCTCTTCCGGCTTGTGTTGGTGGAGCTAGACCTCCATCAGTGGCAATATCGTAGTAAGAGTAAGTCAACGGCACGGTGATTCCCTATGATATTCCAATGATAATTGCCGAAGGCATTTATTTATATAGATGGATTAGTTTCTGTCTGTTACACTATTTAGCATGTCAGAAGAGTATACGCCAGGTGGAGATGAGTTCTGACTGTATTTTGCTATTTTGATTCCCGTGATCCTGTTAGTTCCGGTGGCGTATTAAGATGTGAATTGGATCGGGAAGAGTAGTAACAGGGGGGTTCCGTTTATGGCGAGCTTGAATTGGATGACTTCGCGGGGCAAGTTGGTAGTTGGAGATGAGATGTAGGCATGATACTCTAACTTAAGAGAGAGTTACCAGCTAGCTAGGACCTGGCCTATTAAAAAGACATGGCTACTAACACTAGCCCCAAGTGTAGTACAGCGCAGTTTTGCTGTGATATTTAAAGAGCATCCATGTCTTTTTTTCTCTTTTCTTCTTTTCACTGCTCCTAGTCTGATTCCCTTTCCCTCTTCGATATCTTCAAGAAGCATATCTCCATTACTAGCCCGTCATTAACACAATTTATCTATCCCCCTGATATTTCTCGTACTAGGAACGAGTAGTCACCGCCCTTTATCCACATCATGTAGGTCAACTAAGACTAAGGGTCGGGTTAATGTCTCCCAAAGGGATTAAGAATAGACAAAAGCTGTAATTAGAACTTTAATTACCAACTTATAGGATAGGTAGCCCCGAGAACTCAATTATAAAGACCCTCCCTGATCGGCAACCAAGGACAACTCTTGACGGCGATATGGCTGATGCCGAAGGACGGTAGTCAGGTGGCAGCCATAGCATATTGTTCCCATTCCAAGAAATCCATGTCCGGTCAGAACTCACACCGTAACCTTGGCGTGCTACCGGCTGAGGCGGGGCTTTATTCTTAGTCTGAGCTGTGGCGCCATTGTCGAAGGGTTTCGTGCCATCCAATCTTATAGGACCGATATTAGTAAGCAGACAGGATGAAACAGTATCAAATGATATGCCGCTTAGTATGGTACCAACTTCAATTGTCTGGATTTCTGTACCCTTGGATGCATCCCAGATCTTGACGGTCTTGTCGTCTGATGCTGAAGCCACAAGCTTCGAGTCGCTAGAGAACACGACCGACTGGATCTGGTGGCTATGGCCCTTGAGCGTCTGGATTTCTTTGCCCGTGGCAGTATCCCAGATCTTGACGGTCTTGTCACCTGATCCTGAAGCCACGAGCTTTGAGTCACCTGAGAACGCGACCGACCGGACCAAGCCGCGATGACCCTTGAGTGTCTGGACCTCTGTGCCTGTGGCAGTATCCCAGATCTTGACGGTGCTGTCGTCTGATGCTGAAGCCACGAGTTTCGAGTCGCTAGAGAACGCGACCAGCTCGACCCAGCTGCTATGGACCTTGAGAGTCTGGACCTCTGTGCAGGTGGCGGCATCCCAGATCTTGACGGTCCTGTCGCTTGATGCTGAAGCCACGAGCTTCGAGTCGCTAGAGAACGCGACTGACAAGATCCAGCTGCCATGGCCCCCGAGTATCTGAACCTCTGCGCCTGTGGCGGTATCCCAGATTTTGACGGTGCTGTCTTCTGACCCTGAAGCTACGAGCTTCGAGTCGCTCGAGAACGCGACTGAATAGACTTCTTCGCTATGACCCTCGAGCGTCTGGACCTCTGTGCCAGTGACGGCATCCCAGATCTTGACGGTCTTATCGTCTGATGCTGAAGCCACAAGCTTCGAGTCGCTGGAGAACGCGACCGACCGGACCAAGCCGCGATGACCCTTGAGCGTCTGGACTTCTTTTCCTGTGGCAGTATGCCAAATTTTGACGGTCTTGTCATCTGATCCTGAAGCCACGAGCTTCGAGTTGCTTGAGAACGCGACCGACCGGACCGACTCGCTATGGCCCTTGAGTGTCTGGACTTCCGTGCTCGTGGTGGCATCCCAGATCTTGACGGTCTTGTCCTTTGATCCTGAAGCCACGAGTTTCGAGTCGCTAGAGAACGCGACCGAAAAGACCCGGGTACTATGGCCGTCCTGCGTCTGGACTTCTGTGCCCGTGGTGACGTCCCAGATCTTGACGGTCTGGTCGTTTGATCCTGAAGTCACGAGCTTTGAGTCGCTTGAGAACGCGACTGACAAGATCCAGCCGTCATGGCCCTTGAGTGTTTGGACCTCTGTGCCAGTGACGGCATCCCAGATCTTGACGGTCTTGTCGGTTGATCCTGAAGCCACGAGCTTTGAGTCGTTTGAGAACGCGACGGAGGAGACCCAGGCCCCATGGCCCTCGAGCGTTTGAACCTCTGTGCCTGTGGCGGCATCCCAGATCTTGACGGTCTTGTCGGTTGATCCTGAAACCACGAGCTTCGAGTCGCTAGAGAACGCGACGGAGGAGACCCGGGCCCCATGGCCCTCGAGCGTTTGTAAGCAAGGGTTCCAATTCTGGTCCATGACCGGCTTTTTCGTTACCCAGCTAATACAGTCCTGGAATGACCCTCGAATAACACTTCTCTCTGGGGCAAAAACAAGCGCTGAGGAGTACAGCTGGAGTGGTGCCTGGTCAATTGCTAAGCGACAGTTGAGAATAAACCGTTTCGCATCTTGAAGAAACCATGAGACTGTAGCACTATTATCACGCTAAATAATTTTGAGTTTCGCAAGTGCCCAGGTATATCTTTGGGACTGACTTACATGAATAAGGCTCCGCAAATCATCTATAAGTCCGATGCTCTCCGATATCCTTCCCATGAGACTTAATGCTTCAAGCCAGTGGAGGAAGTAGCGCTGAAGGAATTCGAGCGCGTGGTGCCTGTCGTCAAGCTTGACTCCACTGCCCTTTAAGTGATGCACCCAGTAACGGCACGCATATTGAACCTCTAGTGGTAGGCAGCTGTCGATCGTTTGTTTTTCGATGTCTTCTCGAAGTGCGCCAGGCATTTTTATGCCGCAAATGTCTTTTTTGAGATACCCGTTGCTCAGTAGTTCAAGGCATTTGGTCGCTAGCTGTTGATGGATCTTCTTCTCGTCAACCCAAAATGGATTGTCATTGCGGTTCTGAGGATGCACGAGGAAGTCCCGGAACGATAGATGCAGTAGTTTAACAGGAACTCCTGGATCGGACGGGACGTTCAGGACCGAATGCAGCAGGACTAATTTATTATTGATGGCCTTTGGGGAGATTCCGAGTAGGTGAGCGAGGGATGAAGTTGGGAGAGGATCGATCAGAATCACAATTGCGCCGATGATATTGCGAAAAGATGTTAATATCTCAACTTTCTCATAGTCAGAGCGACTGACGGATCCCGAATCAGTAGGTTTGACTAGCAGCTGATTTAGGACTGGGAGATATGTTTTATGAAGCTGGGCGTCTTGACCCAGCGTCTCATACTCGAGTATCTTATTCAGCTGCTCTGCGGGATCGCCAGACCATCTGTCTTCAATGAACCGGCAAGCAGTTGCAGCAAAGATGAAAAGCGGCACAGCCGATCTAACGAGACTCTGAACATTCGCCTGGGAAGGCCAGTCTTCTAGTAGCTCTTCGTCTCCTGAAGGATCAATGTTATAGTCTTCGCGGATTTTGGCCAATCGAGACTCCAAGAATGCTGATATATCATGCTCAATGGCATCTGTATTAACCTCATGGAGAACTAGATCTTGGTATGTACCACCGATCTTTTTGAATTGGCGGCGAATTGGGAATTCTGGTCTGCTCGTTATGAAGAACTTCAGACGAACTGACGGCAATTGTATTGCTTGTGGCAAAAGTGCAATGATGGTCTGAGCATCATTTGTATCATCACACTCGTCGAGGGCATCAATAACAACCACAACCGTCAAGGGATTCAAATAGTCGCTAGGCGTTTTCTCCAAAGGTCGTCTGATAAGCTTCTCAAACTGTTGATTCATGGCCTTTCCGACTATGCCGGGATCAGCCTCAATCGCGTCCCTAACGTGTTGAGCCAAGGAACGCCGCTGACAGACGAGCTGGGCAGCAATTGTGGCGAATAATCGTGATGCTTTGCTGCGATCTCCTTCGCCCCTCTTGAACAAGAAGCTAGCGCTAAGGTATCCGTTGTCGGCGAACCTCTTGGCCACGGTGCGAGATATTGTAGACTTTCCGGTGCCTGCCATCCCCTGCAGCCAGTATATGCATTTGCTGTCTGGATCATCGGCCCATTCGTAGATTTTGGCAAGGAGATCGGTTCGAGTCTCGGGATGGCATCGGGCGTCGTGTTCATTGGCATGGGAGTCAAATGCAGCATCTTCGACAGGGTGCAGCTTCGCAAGGAAGATATCTTGGTGGATGTCAACAACCAGTAGGCTGCAAGTAGCATCATTAGTGCTGCTATCATTGTGGATATGTTTGTGACTTACGCCTGATCTTGAATGGCCTGATGGGACTCTTTCGCTATGTTGAGGAGACCGTCGAGTTTACCCCAATTCAGGTGATTATAATGTTCCCTGCAGTTTGTGGCTGCTCGGGCGAGCTGGTCTTCTGCCTCCGCGAGCATTTCGATGTACTTTTTCATGTCGGTAAGGCTGAATGGCGCGCTAATCCCCTTGCTTCGTTGGCGTTGGACTGCAAAACCGAGGAACAGCAGTGACTGAACGTAAGCTTGAACGATGGAGGATTCAAGGGCAGAAAGGGCGGGCAAAATATCCTTAGGTGGTCGGAGGGCGGGATTAGGCGCTATATATAATCGCTTGTATGTGTCGCACTGCAAGACCAACATAGTAACCTTGGCAAGACCAAAGATGATTTGGCTCTTCAGCTCGCTGTTGGCAGTCAGAGACTGTAGGTGTCAGCAACGAAAATCAAACTTGGTGTCCGCATAAGTATGGCATGCCGTAGAAAGTAGAGCTACTTACTATAAGAACAAACCGAACAGCAGCCCATGGTAGAGCAGCATGGACGGGATCAAAGCTGACCACAATATCGCCAACCGCCACAAACTTGTTCAGTATTTCAGCAGTTTTTTCGACAACTCCACGGACAGAGTATTCCTCCTGGCCGATTTTGATCTTCCAAGCCTGTTGTTCTTTGTCATTTTGTTGATTGTTGATTTTCTGCTGCATCTTTTCCATAATTTCCCTAGCCAAACCAGGCGTATTTTTATCGGCTTGATTCTTACCAAACTCTCGAATAATAGCGACGATCTTACCATCTTCATTCGACTCTTCCACAAGTTTTAGGGCTTCATCCCATAGTTCGGGCCTACCAGCTGATACGAGCTGCGCATTTCTTTCGTCGTTCGCGGCTGTCGGTGCAAGGTGGTCGCCGCCTGATGGGGTTTTAATAACATCCTCCGCGTCGGTCTGTTTGGCGGTAATCGGCAAAGTATCGGTGATATGAGCTGAAGACTGGATAAAGTTCTGTTAGTTAGCCGGATAAGAGGCGCGAGATGGGATGGCGGTCGTAATATGAGAGCGACCGAAATGGGGAACGAACTTGTCCGTCTGTCTCATGTAGCTCGGTATCGGCCCCAAAACAAAACAGCCGGGCCCAACATTCCCTCCGGCGAGGCTTCTTCGAGCCCATCTCCCCGGTAAAGCAACTTCGTCAAGCTCCAAGCCGATTCTTGAGAGGAAACGAGCAGGTACCTTCTAAGAGGAGCAGAGGTACTTGAATTGCTTCCAGGTGGGTGTGGTTGTCGACGACGTCGAACCAATCTTGGCAACGACCGGATGCAGGTACGTGGTCGGCCACATCACAACTAAGGCGACAAGCTAACCTATCCCTCCAATCGCGGGGTTCAGCGGGATTTCGGGATCGGCGCTAAAGCTCAATGATGCAGAGTGAACTCCGAGAAACACAGCAATGATAAAGGAAGCCAGGGAAATATGATGGGCACTGCTCAAATTCAACGCCGTTGGGCAGAAATGGGCAGAAATGGGCAGAACGGGCGCAGAGAAAGCGAGCGCGGGCTCGTACTCGCATCTGAATGTGCGCTTTGTCACCCAATGAACATCCTTCTCAAGCGCCGCTTCAGGGTACCCAGTGGGTTTGAAAGCTGAAAGCCGAAGCCCGCAAGGCCAGTTTAGTGAACCCAGTGGGTATCGCTCGCGCTTCACCAATCATGCTTGACTGCAGGCTCGCCATCCCTACCTATCTGCAGACCCAACCCCAAAAAATTGGCCCTGTTGCAACTCCCGCGCGTGTATCATACCTGCCACGTATGTTCCATGTCTGGCTTGCAAACCACCCATGCTGTCATTAACGTTGTCCTCATCCCTCATCATCGCTATTGGAGCACCTCCACTTTTGCTTGACAAGGCAGAAAAACACACACACCCAACAGGAAGCAATAAGAATAGCTTGAGCACACGGGAATTGTTAATCAATTGAATAGCCTCAAGGTTCCTCATCAACTTTGTTACCCTACATGTGAATTCGCTACTCCAAGCCATATTATGAACCTCAAGAGGCTATAGGAATGCACATGGTGTGCCACGTGAAAGAAAACTGCGAGGAGATTTGGTACCACGAACAGCGCATTTTCCATTTATGGGGGACAATTAATCACACTAGAGCATAAGAGAGGGACTAGATAGATTGAAAAAGTCTTCAATTAGTTAAGTTTAGTAGGTTAAATGTGTTGGTCTCACAGCAACCCTTTATTCTTCACGAAAGAAAAAAAAGACATGATGTACGAAAACATGCTGATAAGTCGTAAGGGCAAACGGCGTCTGCCAAGACCCTTCTTTATGAAATGGCTATCTAGATTGGTTCTCATTACCTTACGGTTCCATATATATCTCCGACCGATTTTTTTCCCCCGAGTACTGGATTGTCGAGAAGAGATGAAAGCAGAAGAGTGCGAGCCACAAAAGCAACATGAACGCGGTTGCAGCAAATACAACAGCGATCGACAATAAGGCGACGCCGTACGAAAAGTCCTGGAAGTGACCGTGGCCATGTAGCTTCTCTGTTGCCAGCCCTACTTGCATAGCAGAGAGGATGACGGTCACATAGACGAAGACTGCCAAGATCCACCCAAAGTTTCGCTGGAAGAAGGCAGTATACCATGTTGAGCTTGACATGAAGCCATAGACCAAACTATGTAGCGATAACGTGGACGGGCTGAATCGGTAAATAGTATTGAGACGCGATAGACGCAATTCGCCATAATGATAGCGCTCATCAACCCTGTGCATGGTGGTGTTTGCATCGATACGACTAAGAAAATCACAAATGAATGCGTTCCATGCCTCCCAATTAATGTCGTCTGGAATGATGCCCGTCTGTTGTGCGATGCGGAAGTCGCTCTTATATAGCACCAGCCAGGCGTACGACAGGAGCAAACCGCACGCAGATTTATGCAGCTCCTCATATCGGCAGAGTTCCTGGGACCAATATTCGTAGTCCAGCAGGTACTCGGGCACGGGCTTGATAAATATGCGCGCTTCGTGCCAAACTAGGTGCTCGTCAGGAGACTCAGTGAGGTATACTGTGCGACGCATCAGGAGTTGTCGATGCAGGGGCCGCGAGGGCCGTGGTAGGCCGGCTAGCCATAGATGCTGGTGGATCCTGTTTAGCCTCGGAGTCCTGAGGTCGGTCTCGAGGTAGGTGTTAGTGTCTTGTCTCGGGTCTCGCAATCGGTCACCATATCGAAATCTGCACGGATGCGCCTGCTGTGATGATTGTCGAACAGCGTAGTGCTTTGAGAACGGAGGCACGAGACCTGGCACCTGTCATCATTAACAACAGGTCATCGGATCTTTGCGGCGGGTTGTTGACTTACTAGCTCCTCCATCTGCATGAAGTCTATTGCGAAAAGATGTTGTTTATTTCTCAAAACTGTACTGGCTGTAGGTCAAGGACTCTAATGCGAATTCTTATTTTAAGATGAAGACGATATCTCTGGTGCGTGTCGTGCCGTGAGGCACTATGTGACCCTCAGTTTCATGCCACTTGTTGGGCGTCGCAGAGGCGACCGTCATTTATTGCCGAGTGGTAATCTGCCATCATCACACCAGGACTAAATTTTGAGGCAGTACTTGCACTTTCACATTGAGGACCAAACACAAACTGCCAAGTTTTTGCAGGCGCAGGCACACAGCCACCCTGGTGTCGCCCCCTTGAATCAGCATGCAAGGCGCTGCCACGGGCCTTGAAGCTGTTGTAGGGAAGCATCTACGACGCCTGGTTTGTGCCTCTGTAAACCTATAGTAATTATTTTTCACGCGCTAAATCCATGCAGGGCGAATTTTGATGCAGCTATTGACTTCACAAATTAAACCCTTACGCTAGGATGCCTGTGTCAAGCTCTCGGCATGATCGGCAAGCAAAGCCACCGCTCTTCAGTTGCGCCATGCTTTCATATTTGCTCTCTTCCAGCCATTTATTCCACTAATCATAGCCTTCAAACAAAAAAAAAGAGGTAACAAAGTCTTTTGGGTGTCAGATAACCAGAAGTTTTATGACACTGAGGCAAAAGGGAATACGCACTCTGCTAATGCGAAATACAATTCCTAGTGATATACAGTATCCTCTATGTGACATCGGCAAGCTCAAGAAGGCGATCAATCCTCCGCTAACGCCCCAACACCTGCTACTCGTCACCCAAAATGCACTCGCCGAAAATACCAACAACAACAAAGATCGTGTGGCAGAACATTGCCCTATGACAGCAGGTCCAAGGTCATTGCAGCCCACTTTTCTTTTTTTGCTTGAAAAGAATGCCTATTCAAGTCTGGCTTGAAAGAACGGGTGATGTTTGTCTTGGAGCTTGGTCCGCCTCGATACAATTGGTTTGGAATCAAGTACCACCTGGCTGCGAACCAAAGTCACGCATGCCGCAGAGCCTAAAGATTTGCTTTATTGGGTAGAACGGCAAGTCAGAGGTGCAAGTTGCGAATTAGTAAAGCCACAGCTAGTGGTATAAACATAGCGAGAGGATAGGTACCTATTTCCCTCATTGGCAACTACTGGGCAGCACGCAGGCTGGCGCTGCCGCCTCACTTTGCACCGCGCGGCCCAGATTGGGGAGCTGAGATACTACAGACATGCATTCGTCATGTCGCATAAATTCAGGCTGTATTACGCGCATTCATTGAAATAATCTGCCAATAAGAAGCTAGGTAGGAGGGCATTAGGTCAGCTCGCCGCCACGAAACTGCAGCTTGAGAGCTAACCCTGGCGGAACTCACCTGTCGGTACTTATCGTTATGGGGAGATGGCAAATGAGTTGGCACGTCCTGCGTTAGCACAATGAAATTGTAGTTTCTCTCTTACTCCGTACCTCGATAGTCAAGTACGGCTAAGGGGTCAATGGATGAGACCAAGCTTTTTGCTCTATGGCCTATCTAATGTACATTATTATGAGTTTTTTATACCTACCACGTATGTTTTGGCATCCTTCTATTCTTTCTTAAACGTGAATGTACCTCAGCCGCGGGACATAAATCTGTGACCCCAACTTGAGGCTGGGCAAGCGGCTCAGCCACGTCTTTTCGCTGCGGCTTTTAATGAAGTCAGCAGTTTATTCTGTCCTCCATTTTTCTCCCCGCTCTTCTCTCACACATGCAATTCTTTGAACATTCTATCACCTGTGCAGCAGCAGCATCATCATGGCAACCGATCGCAGCAAAAATTTCAGGCTACGAGGAATCCCAAATGAATATCAAACCAGGGCCGATGTTCGTGAACTAGTCAAGACGGTCCTTTCCATAGAACCCGGCGCGAGTGTTGCAATCCAGTCACTTGCAATCAGCCCTATCGAGCGAAATAGCAAAGTCGCGACATTGAGTTTTCATACTCTGCCGGACCGTTTGTCCGACTGCTCTAGGAATCAATGGGTATTCAATCTACCGGAAGATGAAACCTCAGGTGAGGATGACTTTAGCCAAAGAAAATCACTTGTGTTCGACACCCACTTCTCTGGGTTTACGCCTCTCCAACACACTAAAAACAATGACTGCGATGTTGAGTAAGTCCACAGAAAATCTACGATAATTTACAAGATACTGATGTGTGTATTTAGCATAATTGCAATATCTGGCCTTAGCGGACACGCGTTCGGTTCTTTCAAAGAAAGACGCGGATCCTTTATGTGGCTCCGTGATGCTCTTCCACTAGATGTTCCTGGTGCAAGAATCTTAATCTACGGCTATGATACTCGGCTCATTCAAAGCAATTCATTTCAGAACTTAACGGACTTAGGTAAAGCCCTTCAAATAGACATGAAAAGCATTCAGGTTTGTACCTTCTTCTTGTTTAAGCTCCTTCTTCTGACTGGCTAACTTGGTCAGGAATTCCACCACCCTCGTCCTATAATTTTCATTGGACACAGTCTTGGGGGTCTTGTTATTAAGGAGGCAAGTATTATATCAACAGAAATTGTTAAAGCAATATCTATACCACATACTGATAATTCAAGTCGCAGGCCGTAATCAAGTTGAAGGAAGATCTAGATGAGGAGGATATGTCAATATTAAACTCCATCTCCGGCTTCCTGTTTTTCGGTGTTCCTCACCAAGGAATGGCTGTTGAATCACTCGTTCCCTTGGTTATGGACTACCCAAATAGGAGCCTTCTCGAATCGCTCAACAAAAACTCAGCACTCCTCCAACGTCTCGAAAAGGAGTTCAGCAACTCATTCGGTACAAAAGATCGTCGAATTATATCTTTCTATGAAACGGAGAAATCTCCTACTGCAGCGAAGGTTTGTTCTTCGGACTTTTTATGTTGCTCTTTTGGAGTTTTGCTTATATCTTGTTTAGATGAAAGATGGCAAATGGGAGCTCTCCGGACCACTTAAAATCTTAGTCGATGTTTCATCTGCTACATGCAGCAGTAAATATCATTATCCGATTAACCGCAATCATTCTGAGTTGGTAAAGTTCTGCAGCTCATACGACGAGTCTTACACACGCGTCCAGACTGCTCTACGACTATTAGTGAGCAAGTCACAGAGGCAATCTATTATAAAAGCCGAGCTTGGAGGAAGTTTTGTGTAACTGTGAAGGGCTGACAGAGGTTTATTCAACAAGCTGAAACCACATTGAATTGTCTATCTAAAGCTAAGGAGAAGAAGAACAATCTACTACGTTCTCGCTGCGAGCTCGCTGCTATATAGTCGTAAGAGCGGTGAGGTCGGGCAGAATTTGGGAGGGGCACGGACCCGGCACAGCCGGGTCCACTAGGTCGGGCTCCAGCCCGTGACAGTAACCAGGTGTTACTCTAATAACTATACATCATACTAATAGCTTCTCTAACATCTGTATCTCTTTCAAAGAGAATTCTGGTCTATAGATTAAGTATAGTTTATATCACATTCAAATGTAGGAAAAGAAGTCATAGAAGCTCTTGACTTGAAGAGCTTCCTTTGTTAAAGGATAGGCTCTACAGCCATAAGCTTGAAGGTGTGTGATATCCGGCTTTTGGCTGCCGCTAGGGCTGTTGATCCAGTCTCTATCGTTATCTTCCAGCCACTTTTGGAGCCGTTGGAAGGGGGTAATCCAGCCTTTGGCCTGTTGAGGTGATCTGTTATGTAAATACACAGCAGTCTTCCAAGCTTCCGGCCAGAGGTTTTCCGGAAGGTTAGCTCCTAGGAGCATCGTACGGGCTTGTGTAGCTATTACCCCCCCAGATCGCTCGGCAGGTCCATTTTGAGCAGGCGTATAAGGGGCTGTTGGCTCATCTTCAATACCTCTCTCTTTCATCCAGCTGGAAAAGCTAGTCTTTAAGGCAGGGTCATTATCCCTATGGACCTTACAGATAGAGAGGTTATATTGTCTCTTAATGCGGGCTTCGAAGGTTGTAAGGGACTCTATGATAGTCTCTTGGGTTGTGTCAACTAGTGGATCGAAGTGGATTTGGCTGCTGTATTCGTCCTTGATCAGCAAGGCTGCCCTATATCCGTTGAAGCTGATGGTAAGGCTGAAGAGGTCTATATAGACCCTCCAATAGGGTCTTGGGGCCTTGATCTTAGGGCTCCGTCTAGAGACCTGTTTCTTAGCCTTTCCTTTAGCGCAGGCCTCACAGTCAGTTAAAATAGGTCCCTTGATCCGGGCCCCTGTTGTGTTTTCAACTAGCCGTTTGAGGGCTTCTGCGTTCAGATGCCCTAGCTGTTGGTGCCACAAGGTTGCCTCGGCTGTCTGTGTGGGCCTTGGTGTTGAAGAGGAAGAAAATGCTGTTGCGGTTGCTTCTGGAAGGGCTTCTCGAGCCTCTGTGGCTTCCGTAGGGTCAACCGGGTTGAATTCAATGACCTGTTGACGATGAATTCGTCTAGTTCGGCAGATGGTTTCTGTGCCTTTGAAGATAGCTCCTGTAGCCGGGTTCCAATTGAACCCCTTTTCAAGAAGAAGGTCTAGAGAGGCTAGGCTTGTGTGGAAGTTTGGGATATAGGCTACATCCTTCAATAGAAAGATCCCTCCTTTGATCCGTAGATGAACTTGACCATAGCCTAGAATTTGAATTTGGGAGCTGCCGGCGTAGATGCTTTCGGGCTTGCTAATAGCCTTATAGTCTGACAGCCGGGCTAGGTTGTTACAGATGTGTGTGTCTGAGCCGGAATCTAGGATAAAAGAATCCCTCAATGGATAGACCCTTATAGCTGAGAAGGATGACTGTTCGAGCTGTTGTTCGGGCTGTTGTTCGGGCTTCCGTAGGCTGAGCCCTGCGAAGGCTGTAGCTTTGATTACTTCCTCAGCCTCCTTTGGCTGCTTCTTTTGCCTATAGGCCCGGGCCCTGTCAATCCTCTTCTTGATAGTCGGATCTTCAAGCTGTTGGTTGACTTTAAATTCGATATCAAAGTCGGGTTTCCAATTGGAGGGTCGAATCCAATCGATCAAATAGAAGCATTCTGAATAGAAGTGCCTCTTTCCGCATAGGCATTTGGGCTTTTCTAACCTTATGTTGTTGTTGCCTATTGGTCCGGATGAGCTAGATTGAGGGTTATCTGACCTTCCTTGGAAGGTAGCAAATGACCCCTTTTCGTCTTGTCTGCTAGCTCGTTCCTTTTCAAATTGCTCGCTGATTTCAAAGCCGTCAGGGATTTCCCTTCCTAGCTGTTCTTTTGTGCTGGTTCTTGCAAGGTCACTTATCCGGCGGTTCCAATAGTCACAGAAGGAAGGATTAATCGAGCTAATAGCTTCAAGGAATCGGTGTGTAGGTTTCAGTCCCTCTGCTTCCGGGAGCTTCAAAGCTTTCATCTGCATAAGGGTCTCTCGCCAGCTTGTTATCCAGGTCCTTAGTTCCGTACGGCCAGGCCCCTTCAAGATGCGATAGTAGCCATCTAGGACCTGTTGCTCGTGGTTGTAGTCAGAAGGTTCAAGCCGTGCCCGAAGGGTATCCAACTCGCTAGCGACGTCGTGGCAGGTTGAGATATCCCTATAATAGCTGCCTACGGTCTTGATGATGTGGTCTTGGATGGAGTTTAAGGCTCTGTGTTGTTCCTTATAGGTCTGATATCGAATCTGATAGCTGCTGTGTAGGAATTTGAGGCGGTTGAAGTCCTCAGCACCTAAGTCAGCTAGGCTATCAGCTTCTGGTTTGACCTCCTTAAAGGTAGGCTCTGTCGGGATGGAAAGAGCCGGTTTCTCAGCCTTTGAGGGGTCTATAAAGTCCCAGACGTTCTGGGTGGTTGCGTATTTCTGGATGATGTTGATCCAAAGGTTCCAATTACCGGGCCCTTGAAGGATGACCCGGGAAGAGCCTTCCAGACTGGTATCCATTGTGACAGCAGTGGAAGAAATAGGCCTAGCTGAGTTGGCTGTTCAAAGAGGCTAAGAAGGGCAGTTCAAGCAGAGCTAGGTCGGCAAACCGGGCTCATAACTATCACATTCAAATGTAGGAAAAGAAGTCA
>CAKNEU010000385.1:0-16822 GCA_930272665.1 Mariannaea elegans | reverse complement strand
TTACCAACTGAGGCAAAAGGGAATGAACACTCCACTAGTGCACTCATTGATAATAGCTTATAAGCTCCATTTGACAGGACACATCACAACGCAATAGTTCATCTTGTCTATCTAGACGCTTTCTACGAAGATCAGGAACAAGGTGGTATGGAATACTACTCCACATTCCTACACCTTACCATGTTGGCTACGGGGTTGAGGTATGCGGAAAAGAAAAAGCTGGATACCGAGGAGTTGGGAGCTCCCGGTCTTACTTCTTCGACATTACACGAAAAGGCTAAAGCGATGGCCAAGGTTGAACTGGACCGGAGTCAAGGAATTACTACAATCCAGGGCCTCCTACTGCTAGGAAGTCTTGACTTCACAAACGGTGACGATGAAGCGGGTTGGTTGCACACAGGTGTGTTTCTCTGCCGCATTGACTCAGTGTCAAGCTAAGGATATAGGACTCGCGTTACGTAGCGTTTTTGACGTTGGCTTGCACGTTAACCCGAGTTCTCTTGAGTTGTCAGAGAGGGCGACACAGATTCGCCACATGGTGCTGTGGGCATGTTTGATTAACGATAAGTAGGTACACTTGACATCTTGAAGGTGTCTCAGGTCTGAAGACATGTTCGCTGAACAGATTCTTCAGATTTTGGTCCCTCTATCTGGGACGGCCTATTACTATTAAGACATCGGATGTCAACCCCGCCTGTCTATCATTCGATTTCAACCAGCTGATATCATGCCGCCCAATCGTCCACGAGAAAAGGGTGGGGACTAAAATATACGAAGCACTCTTACGCTTGATGGAACTGGTGGCTCCTTTGTGCGATACAGGCTTCTCATCACCCTCAAATACGACTGAGGCATACCTGAAAATCGCAGCAACGGAGCAGTCGCTGAAACGTTGGTATTCGAGTCTTGGGGAAGATTTACATTGGCCCTCTGATTGGCAAACTGTACTGCCTTCATCATACTTTCTTCTGCAGTAAGTCTATGTGGTATCAGAGATCTGGACATTCAACACTGGCTTATGAAAAATTAGTGCTCAATACCACACAGCCTTGATTCTGCTTCATCGAACGCTTATCAAATACGGAGATTCCAACACAGATAAGACGGAACTGAGCATAGAAAAGGATGACTCCTTCAAACACTTCACAACTATGTCTCGTTCTATTTGCGCTGAAAGTGCCAAACGCATTGCTATCATATTTGAACAGTACCGATCAAGGTTCAACATTACGCAGGTTTACGAGACAGCACTGCAACAATGTGGAGCAGCTGCGACGGCTTTGATGGGAGAACTGGCATTGCTTGAAAGTGAGAAATCAGGCACAAATACCGAGGTTGATACGATGCTTTTGTCGAACCTGAAGTCTCTGCGGCTAACGTTAGGTTTGATGTCCAATGCTTACCAGTCTGCGGTACTCATGACTCGGGCCGTGGATCAGTTTCTTTGTCATCTCAACGTGGATAATAGCGAATTAGCAACGGATCATGAGGAAGTCGAGCATCCGGATACTCGACCAAGAAAGAAAGCCAGAGTTAACGATTGGGAAAGTTTTGCACATGACACGCAACCCGAGGCAAACGATAGCTTGTCACCTCGACAGTTTACTCTAGATTATTCCGGTCTCGAGGATGAGTCAACATCAGACATCAGTGATCATCCGGAATATTGAAGTTTACTGGACGCTCGCTTTAGCATTCATTCATAGCATAGGAGACGAAGTTTTGTGCATGTGTATATATGTATGATAAAATCTGAATCAATGGAGCTATTAATGGAGCTGCCTGGATTATAAATAAGAACGAAATGAATGCTTTCTATCAAGTATAGAGACCGTACCAGTCTAAAATCGACTATGGAACGTCACTTGTTGTGCTTCAGTTTATGCAATGGAGCCTCAACGATGCAAAGAATAGCCACCCGGCTTTTCAAGGTTCATTATTTCCTGCTGCCTTTTTCTTCCTTAAGTCAACCCAGCCCATTCCAAAAGCCGCTAAGAACGACGCAATGCAGAGCCCAACCAGTAAGTAAAACACATGGCTGAAGCTTTTAGAATAAGCATCTAAGATCTTGGCTAGTTCTTCGCTTCCAGGGGGAGCCAACGACCGCACCGCATCCGCACTGCCACCAGCTGCGATAGCTGCTTCGGGACTGATGGACGGTACGTGAGCGGTAATCTCGGAAACAAGAGTCGACTGGAAGATTGCATTTGCGACAGTGACAAATACTGCACTAGATAAGTTTTGGAAGAAAACTAGGACGCTGGTTCCGATTGCAGTCTGAGACGGTGGAAGAAAATGCTGGATTGCGACGAATCCCTATCGATGCCAGGTTAGTGATGAGCAACAGTTTAGTCTACTGAGTAGATATTAAAGAGAGTCCTACAATCTGGATACCACAACCTCGGATCCCATAAACTACTTGAAAGCCTATAATCTTCCCAAGCCCACTGGATGGAGACCAAGTAGAAATCAGACCGCAACCGATAGCAGTGCCAGCGCCAGCAAGCAGGGCCCATGGGGTATAATAACCGAGCTTTGTAACTGTAAATTGTCAGCCAGTATGCACATCGTCTGCTATGCCTGGTAGTTCATACCCAAACTTCCCGAGATTAAGACGAAGACAATTTGTGACAAGATGGAAGCCAGCGTTTGCACTCCGCTCATCGTAGGTGAAAACCCTTTCACTGATTGGAAGTATATCGGCATGAAGCTTGCGGCGCCGATTGTCGCAGTCATCAGAAACGCTACATTAAGGCAACTTGCCCACATTACCCTTTGCCGAACCATCGCCAGTGGAATCATGGCCTGGTCGCCCATATGATGTTCCCAAAACAAGAATAGGGTGCAAGTTGCGGCGGCTCCGCAGAATAGACCGATTACTTGCGACGAGTTCCATCCATAGTGTTCAGCTCCGAATTGGAGAGCTAGGAGAAACATAATGGCAGCGGGGGCAAAGAGGGCAAAGCCAATGAGGTCGAAGGCGGGGAGGAGTCGACGGAGGAGAGCGCGCGATACGGGAGGCTTGATTGTTTGATCGGGGATATGAATGAAAACGAGGAACAAGGCAGCGAGTCCGCCGAGTGGAAGATTGACGTAGAAACCTAAAAAGCTCAGTGATCTACCAACAGAAGAGGTTAAAACATTAATTGAGCACCTACACCACCGCCAGCTGGCGTGATCTGTGAAGATTCCTCCCAGCAGTGGGCCCATGACAATGCCTATCTGGCTTACTGTTTGGTATTTCTCAGTAAGTTTAATCACAAAAAGCAGTGAACATGAGCCAAACACGTACCGCCCATGGCAATCGCTGTATACACTAAACCGCTATGTTAGCCGATCACAATCAACACAAGGCCGGAGTTTCACTATGGGCTTACAAGGACGTCTTTGGGGCGAGAATGCACCAACAAGTATGGTCAAAGTTCCATTAGAGAGCCCAGAGCAGCCAAGCCCAGCGACTGCGCGTCCAACAATTAGCATGACGGATGAAGTTGCGGTGCCGCACAGAACAGATCCGATTTCGAAAACGAGAAGGCAGATTAGGTATATCCACTAGTCATGTAAGCATATGAACCTTGAGGCTGTGATCGTACGCCTACCTTTGTGCTGAAGTACGTATAAAGTTTGCCTGTGAGTGGCTGAACAGTGGCAGCGGCAAGCTGGTATGCGCCCATATACCATCCTACGTCTTCAAGCCGATGAAAGTCGCTGGTTATCCGAGGGATGGCCTGTTCAAGTTAATCAAAATACTCCTGACCTGCGTGCTAGTGATATTCTTACGGTGCTAATGATGGACATATCCAACATTGCCAGGAGCATCACCACTGTCAGGCCAGTCATAACCAGAAGCAGCTTGAAGCCAGTAATGTACTCCATATCTTCCACGTCCTTGCTCGGTTCAGTTGTGCCCGCGCCAAGCTCGATTTCGTCCTCTATCGGGTCCCATGTTCCGTTTGCCATTTTTGCCTGCGGTTTTGAATCCTCCATGAAGATTTGTCCGGGCAAGATTCAAAGAACTCAGGAAGGTGATTGTGGAGAGGTTTTAAGAACGAACGTGGAGAGAAAACGAATGTCGACAAAGTGCTTGGGTTCAGAGAGCTGAATTTCATAGTTTCCTGGTAGTTTAAATAGACAGGTCGACCTCCATTAGCCTTGTTTATTTTGAGGCCCCTATTTAACAGTGACCAGCCGGCGGGTTGCTAGAACCCCGCCAGTCAATGCCGGTCTTTTCAGACGCAGAAATGTTCCCTTATTACGGCATGTTTTGTGCGAATCCCGCCGTTCCTTCATGCCCGAAGGATTCCCTCTTACACCCTAAGATTCCACCTGGCCTTGATTTATTGAGCCATCCCAGAGATTTATCCCTGAACTTCATACTAATTCAATATATTTATTTCTTAGTCAAAAGGGGTCATTTGATTCCCGAACTCCAGGGTTGAATAGTTATCGCGCATATTATGGAACTACTCTCTATCTCTGATTTAAATCTAATAGGTTTCCCATGACGTCCAAATCTCCGGCAACCAAGTGTCGTCAAAAAAGTCCATTGATACAAAGTTATTTGGTCCAACACCCACAATTCCAGGCTCGACACAGGCTTGAGGCCCAAAATCTACTTCCGCATCCGCATCAGAATTTGAAAATGCTCTCCTCCATATAGGAATTGCATGTCTCAAGGTCTTGACACTGTTGGTGAAGAAGTCTTCTCCATTACTTTGTAGACCGACCGTTTGGGGCACTGAGCCAACAAGCTCAGCCCCACGCTCCAGGACTTGTAACAGATCGATTGCTTTACGCACGCCGCGGCGGTCCCATGCTGGATCTTCTATTATGGAGAGGCGATATAAAGCGTGGGTGTAAAAGCCGAATTGGAGCATCAGAGCCATGGACATGCCAAACAGCTCTTCTGGCGTGAAAGAGAACCAGTTGTCCAAACCCTGTTCGATAGCATGAAGGCAAGCATAAACGCACTCTGTTCTTCCAAATTCGGCCAGCCCAGGCAGTACCTTGGAGTTATTTGAATTGTATAGCGGCAGGTAGTTAATCGCCATGCATGTATGGTATAGATATGACTTAATAACGTCTGGTCTGTGTGTCAACCATCCCTATCATCTGAGGCAGAGAAAACAAGCTATAAAGTCACTTACTATTTTCTATCAGATCAGCATGAAGATCCTTTTTTATAGCTTCAATCCTTGCAAGCAAAGCTTTGACATATAGAATGGGCGGGGGCCTCGGTGTGGAAACCGTTTCAAATTCAGATAGACGCGCAGCAACCGCAATGTTCAAGTCATCTTTGACCTTGGATATCTTGGCAATTGCAACCAGCACTTCGTCTCCCGGGGTTTCGGGCTCGTTTGCAAGATGCTTCAAACATTCTTCCATGTGAGGGGTCCAACGCATTGGTTGTAATTTTAGCAGTGACGAGATACTACAAGCAAGGTTATTGATAGTTCGTTTGAAGAGGCCAGCCAAAAGCTGGTACAGGTTAAACACGTACCTTGAGCAGGATACAAAGCAGGCCAGCACGGCTCGTCGTTCTTCATTTGTACGGGATGATGTAGGTACATACTGCTTGATTGGATAGCCGAATGCCTTGTCAGAGTCTGTCTCACTGCAGGGGTCCTCCTGGCCGGGTCGATCGAGGCGAAGGTCAATGACCAACGATATCGCAAGGCTTGAATAAGTACATAATATCTTTTTGCCTTCAAGATAATTCATGATCCTGAGTTCGAGGTTAGCCTTCACACCTACTGAAAAATCATTGTTGTAATTAGTGAAAGTACCAAGCAAGATAGACGATCAGCCCCAGCAAGAGATCGAGGCTGCGTTCCAAGTCGACCAACAGACTCTGTGCCAGAATCTCCCTAATTTTCTTGTTTAGATAGCTCATCTCCGAACTGGACTTGCAACACAGAGCACGAATGTTGAGCCATAGAAATGGGCGCTCGCGTTGTAAGTGAGCCGCACTGTTGCAATCAGTAAATGCACTAGTACAATTGGCACTCAATCACTTACGTAACTCCAGGTGGAATATAAATAAACGGCAAGAATTTTAAATGGTGAGATTGAAATACCCTCAGATACTCGTCGGCTTGTGACGGGGACAGTTCTGGGGGATAAGAGGGATGAACTGAGGAAGCCGTTGTACAGCTGGAAGGGGTTGTAGACGGTTGTTCAGATAAGATCCCAACACGAGCCGATGCAGGTGCTCCATTCGGTGGAACAGACAATGAGTGATAACCGGACTCGGCTGAAAGACAGATTTCGGGCTCAGCATGATCTTGATTTTGCGGAAGGTTGGCTAAATCTGATGGCGATGTCGAAGTGCTGGCCGTAGCTTGCGTTGTCAGTAGCGTGACTATATCATTGAGCCTTTCCTCTAAACGGGTCGTTTTGTTGGCTGGACGTCGCGAGAGCCGTTTGCGAACGACGGTAGACGGTTGGCATTCTCGATGTAGGCGATGGCACCTCTCGCAGCTATTTCCTAGGCCTCGCCCAATGCATCTGCATTTAGCCTTCGAACACCCAGCGCAAGCATGGCCGTAGGGGGCGGATTCACGAGCGGCGGAGTTGGGGCTGGGCGAAGCCATGGCAGAGCCTCCAACATGAGATGCCAAAACAAGACAGGCTGAAAACAGTGTATACGATTACCAACTGCGGGACGCCGAATGACGGGGTGGGAAGTTCAGAGGCCGGTCACAAGATGTAGGTATTGTTCTTTCAGAACGGCGGGATTGGTACGAGCCGATCTTAAACCCGCCGTCGAATTGTGGAGCCATCGGCGGAATTGACGGAACAGCAAAGACCTTCCCCCATCGATTCTCTTTGAAAGCATTAATTGCAGATGAAATAGCCAGTTATGTATACATTACTTTGCAACACGGATATTAAGTACTGGATCCTGTGCATAGCCTTGGATGGTATGGGCGTATGATCTCAGAGAGATGGAGCAAATAATGTAAACTCACTTATTCCGGCCGCTGAGAACAACAGAGCGGCTGTAGAATATGTGCCACCGAGAGAGGAGATGAATGAATGCCTGTCACCCCACCTCAAAATCAAAAACAACTTTGCTAAGAGGTAATCAGACGTAAGGCGAGAGAATTATAAATAATGTTATATGTTCACTTTCATCTCTTGTCTAAGCAGATCATGACGTCCTACTGCATGTTTGAGCATAACTTGGAGTATCCAGGAGAACCCCATTCATTCAGACGAGTCAGACACTGGATGGGACCTTGTAAAATTCCACGGGCGTCAAACTCCTTCCACATGTTTCCCAGATCTGTATCTTGACAAATTGCCACCCTGGCCTAGGGTGTAGGACAAGGCCAATTCACCGAGACGACATTAATTTAAGCCATGTCAATGAATTGGCGTCTATCTCAGAGTTCCTCTTCCGTAGGAATTGACCCGCCCTGGTCTTTTGCCGAGTCAGCTACTTCCGTGACGCCTGAGGCATCGGGTTCGAGAGCAAGCAAGGAAAAGACAGCTCCTACGACAGGTCTCGCCGTAAACTGGATATTGCGCGAGTATCCGCCATTCCGAGTGTCGTAGAGATCTCCAAATGGCCGCCAAGTGGGTGTTTTGTCGATCCAGTCAGCGATTTTCCGAATAAACATGTCCCTCGTCTCAGGCTTGGCCACAGCGGCAGCGAACATCTCCCAATCAACTTTCGTAAGGCTTCCGCGAGTATCGAGGACAACGCCAAACTTCTCTTGGATAGAGAGATAAAACTCGCTTTGCATATCGTAGACAGACTGGGGAATGAAATTGAGATTGAGAAGTTTGTCTGAGTAAAGGTTGTACAGCAACCCTATAAGATTGGATTCAGCAGTGAGCCCAAATCCAAGCTAGATATGGAACATGGGCGATATACTTACCATATGAGTCGGGGTTATCGTACTGCAACATGCTGTGCTTCGGGTTTGCATTGGAATTAACGCCGTGCGCAGACCAGAACTGGAGGTAGTCGCGCGCGATCTTGGCATATTCATCTTTCCCGTCATGATGACCAGTCAAATCGGCGATTCTAGACATAGCCTCAAGACCAATGATGCCCTTGATTGCGAGGTTGGTCTGGTTTCTACTCCGCCATCTGTGAGCTTCGTCAACCACCAGGACGACCAACTTACGCTAGGTGGCCCGCAAAATCATCCGTAGACAATTGATCCGCAGGTATCTTGGCTTCTGAAATCAAATACTCCGCCCATGTCCTCAAGAGTTCCCAATTCTCCGTGAGGTAGTCATTTTGGTGCGTTCTCTGCGCGTACGCAAGCATCATGACGATCATGTTCCCACATTCCTCGAGTGGCATTGGCTCGTCATCTCCTTTTGGATGACCGAGCGCTTTGGGATAGGTACCCAGATCGTGCTATATTTCTTTTGAGCAAGTGGACGCTCATAACACACAATGAAAGCTGGTGCTCACCTGGGCAAAACTGTTGGGGTAGTGAAATTGATCGTTCTCAAGCAGTGGATCAAGAGTATACCGTATGAGTTCCGGATTTAAGTAGAGAAAAATTGGCAATGCAGGGAAGAGAAGGTCGACTGTCTGGATATCACTATTGGAACTGATCTCTTTGAGAAATACTAGGACCTCATCTTGGACGCCGGTATACGTCAAGGCGCCAAAGACTTGTCGGACGGCGAGACTAGTGATTGTCAAATAATCTTGGCCTCCCACAGCCGTCGAGCTCTCTGAAATATTCCGGTCGAGCTGGTCAGAGTGTTGGGTCGCGTGATTATAATCCTTGTAGAAGAATGTTACGAGCTCTTCCTCGGCGAACCACTCCTTCCAAAGTGAAGGAACTGTACGAGGATGGCTTTCCTTGCCCTGGAATAAAATAGCGTCTTCTTGTGTATAGCCGATGGTGAACAAGGCATTTCTCCAGTCATCTCCAACGTCGTCGAAGTCATGAGACAGGGCAAAAACAGGCCTAGGATAGCTATTAGTTGTAAGTCACTGGATCATTTTAGGATTGTAGCGATACCATTGATCGTTAATGGCTCTGAAATTCCCATCGATGTCGCCAGTGAGATGGCTGTGACTGAGGAATTGGTTGCGTACGTCGCGATCTGCACCGATCTGGTAGGTGACGCTATGCTATCGGTATATTAGTACAGCATAATTATTCACACCTCAGCGTCCCGATCAAGTCACCTACCTGGTCTCCTGTAGCCCAATACCAGTTTCCCCAAGACGCAATTTCATTCACCTCCTTGAAGACTTGTTGATCTTGTCGGTAGAACTTGTGATATCTGACTCCATCTTTTGCATGGCTCTCCCACTGGATGATAGCACTGTCATCGCCGGATGCCCATTCTACTCAACGCTTAGCGCCTATAATGACTGACATGTAAGTTCAGACATACCTCCAGTTACGTCGCAATACACTTGCACGGAGTGAGAGCGATTGTCGGTTGACTTCACTTCGACTTCGAGATATGAGAACGTGATTGACTGCCTTCGCAGATCGTCGTAGTAGACCGGTGACAGAAACTTGATGCTCATCTGAATCTTGTCGTCAACATTCATGATGAAAGTAGTCTTGGTTGAAGTGTAATCGAGTGATTCTTGGCGGACTGCAGGAGCGCCAGATGCATTTCCCATCCAGTTGAATGCCTCTCCATCGACCTTGACGAACCCTTGCCATCCCTGTACTTGTTGACTGCATCGCCATGTCAATAGAACGATTTACAAGATGTATCAAAGATATCCCACCTCCAAAATTGCGGCCAGCTACCGGCCAAGTAGCCGCTCGGGCTGCCATCCGTGCGACCGTTGAGCCAAGTATTGAGATACGGCGATCGCACGGCTAACGGAGCCGCCGGGGGTCTCGCGGGGCTGAATCTCGACCCGACGTCACCTTGATCCGCAAAAGTTCCCAGAACCACGACGACAGTGAGTATCGAGGCGGCCAGTCCCGTGATCGCAATGAATACCTGGTCTTTCATGGTCGTCAATATTAGACGAGATGGGAGCTCGGGATGGAAGTGATGAATTCTTTTGATGAAGTGAGACAACCAGGCCTTGGGATGATCCTTACCCCTCAGCGCCAAACTACAGCCGCACATTGGCTAAGGTCGGCCGAAGTGCAAATGCTAAAGTCCTAAATTACAAAAAGACAACCAATGCATTTCATACATTCAATTAATTTCCCTCAAGAAGTCTTCGTAGTAGCCCTCATACCAGTCGGGTCTTTACAGCAGCTCCTATGACAACAGAGCCCTGACAATAGTTTCCGCGATGACACTTTGGGGCAGCTCTCGCTGTAGCCACTCGCAGCAGCTACTGTACAAGTGATATGATGAGACGTAAGGTGGCTTCCGGACTACCGTGGTTTCGCGACAAGACAAATCCAAGTGCTAGTAGACAACGAGAAAGAACTCACATCAACAGGCTGATCTACGATTGTCGAATCTCTCAGGGCTTGAGGGTCACTGGCCACACCATTGGCGAGCACCCGACACGCCGTTTACGTGCTTTGAACCGGGACTCATCCGGAAAACAATGGCAAATATATGTCTCTAGGCTTGTAATGCGTAATTCTTCCTTTGCTGGCTTTCTGTCAAGCCGAAGTATGGTATTGAAACTTTCTTAGTCCCACACGTCCGACCTTGATCAATCTAGGATCGTCCCTAACTGCAATAATGATGATTTCCTACGACACCCCATTCCAGAGGGAGGCCAGGTCAACACTATATTCAACCGCGAGCCTTGCCCAGGGAATTTCTTCTTGGATCAAAGTAGAGGCCAATTCTCCTGGAGCGCCGTGCATGGGTATTGTTTGTGTCATTGTTTGTGTCAGCATCGGATCGATGGTCAGGTGCGTATCAATCAAAGACGGCCCCTCAAGCAACGCTGGAATTTGTTCTTCCTGATTCTTCATATCACTCTCCTTCTTTCTTGATCTCGCTCGCTCCATCAACTTGATCAAAATCTTTCCATTCTTCGAAGACTTCATATCTTCAGTCCACCTTTGTGCTGCACACTCGGCCACCTCCCAGGCAAAGTCGACAGCTTTGCTCACCTGACGGCGGCAGAGCTCCTCCAGAAGAAAACGCAACGGCAAAAATTGGAGATAGGCGCGAAGTAGCCATAGCCACCTTGCAGCTCGTGGGTCTGCCTGAAATTTTCTTGGAGCATCGACAATGTCTACGGAGGCGAAGAATAGCTGATCACGCATCTGCTCGGGCTGGGGCCGCATGGCTTCCGCCTTGAGTCTGTCGTGATGCAGCTTGAAGGACATTTCCATGATGAGGACATGGGATACGTGCTGGCCGAGCCAATATACTTGGTCTTTGCAGCAGGAACCTTCAAGGTAGGTTTCGTAGATGCGAGTCTTGCAGTTGTCAATCAATCTGTCCTTCTCGAGTTCAAGCAAATCTTCTTGTACTCTTAATGATGTTCGGGCGATGTCAAACCGAATGAGGCCAAAGCTCATCCCAGTCCAGCCAGACCGATTTCTGGGGAAAACTGAAGAATCGGGGTTTATCTCACTGTCGTTGATGTTCAGTGGCGTGTCTGGTGTTGAGACAGTGTGTCTTGTTGGAGCTCCCTGGCCTGGATCCTCGAACGCGCGATGATCGAGATACCACAATTGCCACCAAAGCCGACGGTGCATCTCCACTTCAAAAGGAGTCTGGTCATTTTCCAACAAAGACTCGATGCGCTTAGCGATACCTATCAAAGCCCAAGTTCTCTTCAATTCACCTGTGAGGCGAACGAAGGAGAGATACAGGACCATTGCTTGTAGCGTGGTCAGATTGTCTGTTGTCAGGACATCTGCCCTGCTCAGAGCTTGATCGATCGCCAATCGATAAGTCTCCATTGCTATATTTTTAGGCATGTGGAAATTCCTTTCTAATTCCACGGGCGTCATGCTGCATAGGGAAGAGAAACAAACCGCCAACAAGAGAGCTTGCTCGCCACCAACCAAAGCTTTTGGATCGCGAATGGCTTCCTGTATCAATTCTTCAACGCTAGGGCAGTGGAGTACTTTAACCAGGGGATCTATACAATTCTGGAAAGTCTGCCAACACAAATGGATCTGAGCTCGGGAAAGGTGCGAGTGCCGAACTTGGAGAAGGGGGGCCGTTTCAGACGACATTCGATCGAACCATATGCTTGAGCGAGGTGGTAGGCTGGGCTTGCCCACTCCAGAGATTATGGAGGCCATCTTTGATCCGTTCATAGAAATTTTTTCTGGGTCATCTCTTCCAATTAGGACCCCAATGCGGGCATGAACGGCTTGCAGTCTTGCCGTGTCGACTTCTCTTCCAGTGGCGACTATCTGGGATGCGTCATGCCCAAGTTCAGATGATTGCTCTCGATGATTATCAGCAGCGGGTTCCAAGTCTCTCAATATCTTCTCTAAACTTTCTAACGTCTTCTTCAAAGTCGTAGAGTAGTCTTTTCTTTTCTTTTCTGTCATTGACTTGCCGGGAGGTCGTTGACATCTGCGAATGGGGGAGGGAAAAATACAGTCTTGAGACCATAGTAAACAATTAGAGCACGGTGAGGCTCTGTCGCACTTCACTTTTCGTATTCGGCAAGCATCGCAGGCTTTCGGCTTCAGGACTAGACGTGGAATCTTGGAAGCGTCCCCTGGCGCTGGTTTGATTGGGCGCATTGTAATTGATCAGGTCAATTTACGTAGAGTCGCAACAAGCAGCACGAATAGCGTAATTCTGAAATTGTCGGCGGATGTGATGAGTGAATTGAAGTGAAGCAGTCGGCGCAGTGTTCATCCGAGAGGAGGAATTTTCGGTGTTGGAGGCGATTGACACTTAATCGGCGTTCAATCGCTCCGAGTGCCTCAGCAAGCCCAATCATGTATATCAATGCTGACACTGCTCGCATTTTTCGGCAGTTTGCTGGTTCTAGTCATGTTATTGGCTACGGGGCGAAATACTACCGATTGCCAATTTGAGGAAATCAGCTAAGAGCTACGTTTTATGGGGAGGCAGGCCGGAAGATGCCTTCAACGATGTTAATCACTGCAACATTCTCTGAGGTGCTCAGCCACAATGTAGATTCGGCACGATAGATTGAATTCATTATTGCACCGAGCCCGATATCAGTTGAATCATGATTCATTGAAATAACACAGACCGGTATTATTTAAGGATGTTAATGCACCCGGGAACTCCTCGTAGCCATCACTCGATAACCTTGACGGCAATTCAAACAACTCACACTTACGAAATCTATCTCCCCTTTCAAAATTTCCCGAACTAGCTTGACATCTAATTTCTGAGCGATTTCGACATTATGATCTATGAAGACTTGCATTTGGTTCCCAAATTGGCCACTGCTCATGGCATCGAGATGGGGTTGGCCTTTGTCGTCCTTTTTCCTCTAGGAGCCTTGCTCATCCATGTTCTGAAGTTCAAGGGCAGCATATGGGCGCATGTAGCTTGCCAAATGATCGGGTACGTTCTCATGCTTGGCGGGTTGGGCACAGGTATCCGAGTTGGGAAGATCATCGATAGGGTATGTACTAGCGTATCCTCGAAAGGCTTATCAAGGGATTAACTGACTCAATATTGAAGCTTCACAATAATACTCATACCATTCTCGGTACTGTTGTTGTAGTTATGATGATTCTTCAGCCTTTTATTGGCCTCATTCAACATCGTCGATTTCGCAAGACCCAGGACAAGTCTTGGTGGTCATACCTGCATATCTGGTACGGCCGAATTTTAATCTTACTTGGGATTATTACTGGCGGTTTGGGCTTACATTTGGCCGATAACACTACTGGAGGAAAGATCGCTTACGGCACCGTCGGTGGCGTCGTTGCACTCATATATATCCTCGGGCTTGCGTACAAGGAACTGAAGCGGTCACACGATTCTGGAAAGCCGAAGTCTGACGTGGAAGTGATCAATCTTCAGGGTAATATCAACCAGTAATGGATTACCTCTATACCCATTTGTTTCTCTATCACAGCAACAAAGAAGACACTGGAGGAAATTCTGGGTATCGTTTTTAGTATTTGTTAGAAATATGGTAAGAAGGCAAAATGTGCCGCTGGCTTTGATAATTTCTTGATCAAAGCATTCCAAGGGGTTGAGCTTTCCAGTTCTTAAAGGTTGATTATTCACCTAATATGTGGTCAATAGCGTAGCGGAAGAAATTTCTATATATCAAATCGTTTTAATCTGCATCTATCAATGGGTAATCTAACGACTAGCATCCAAGTATGTATGAGTGCTCCCCAAATTGAGCGAGGGCGTGTCTATGTACAAGCCTTAATGTCATAGTCAATTGAAAATTGGTGGGAAGCGTTGCGGATACATGGCTTCACTGAGGTGATTCAATGAACTCATGCAATAGTAATCAGCTTCCGGAGAAAGGAATTTTCTGATTACTCGAGCCCACTAAATGTTCAGTCTTGCGAAGAAGGATGATAGCAATTACTACCAACCCTGCCTTTCAGAATACTTCCATAGCATAGTAGAAGTTTTTTTTCTTTCTCTATTTCTGCTCTTTAATATTATTCATCACATAAAGCTGCTCGAGAGCATTAAATCAAGATAAAAAATGTAAGATATCCTTCGAAAATTACCTAGAATTGTCTCCAATGCCACTATCCCAAGAGGTCTCCAAGAGGTCTCCAGTTCAGTGGTCCCACCAACTCCAAACCCTTAACCAACGAACTACGTGGGGACAATCATGGCCCAGACAAGCGACCAAAAACGGTCATGTGGGCGTTAAAGGCCAATCAGCGATGCACGCACCTTAGTTCGTAGGGTTGCAATGGAGTCTCGGTCATACACGCCGATTTCGCGATAACGAGCGAGAAAAATCTTGTCGCGTCGCTCGTATCGTTTACAAGAACGACGCAACCTGTTTGCTTTGACCAAGAGACTCGAAATATCACAAGATCTCAGGGCCTATAATTTCCCTTCGGCTCTCTACCCTCTGCACCTCAGTGTACGGTCCAGGGAATCCTGCGAAAGCCACGAAGATGGGAAACTCATCGTCCAAGGAGCTACCACCTGCACAAATTTCCGAGGAAATTGTTAGCAAAGGGCTCCCTACGGCCTTTCGTATCACCTATAACAAAGTTTTTTCGATGAAAGCATCCTGTCTTCTTACCGAGGTCGGCTCAGACGAACCCTCTTACATGATCAGCTTGCCCAGTGGCTGGTACGGCGATATGATTCTGCATGGTGGCCCCACCGTCAATCACCCGCCTCTGGTTACGGCTACCAACGAAGGGCGACGGGAGGAGGATTTTGCGATCAATCTGCCCGCTATCGAAAGCGCCGGCATTGTTGGGCGCAAAGAGATTGTCAGACACGTTATGACTATGAAGAAGGACAACTTTTGGTTTGGTATTAGAGTTGGCGAGGGCGAAGCCCGCCATTCAGAGAAGTTTGAGTGGCGCCATTCGCACGGCAGCGAAGTCAGAAGTCTTGGTCAAGCTAGCACAGGCTGGAAGTTGGTACGGCTTGGCAGTGGCAGGGCTGAGGATGACAGCAAACAAGGCACTATCCATGGCGACGGGTTTACCAAGGATGGGAAAGAGGTCGTCGCGGTGTGGGCACACGGCAAGACTTTCGGCAACATCAAGAGCATGGGCGAGTTCCGGTTCCTAGGCAGCGGAGCGACGGGGTTGTTTGGCATTCAGTGGAGCCTTATGGCGATCATGAGTTGTTTCTGTATCTGGCTTCGGACAACTCAGCAGTCAACGACGACGGGCGGGTAAGAGAGTATTAGAATTAAGCGACGGGAGTTGGAGGATCACAGGAATTTTATATGGCTTTTGTAATTTACCGCGAGTAGCTCGCTAAAATCTATCTTCTTGTGAACGAACCCATACCTTTGAGCCTCGGTGGAAACCGATATCACCAGAGATTTATCCGCATTCTAAATTATGACATAAGCTCGAGAATGCAACCATTCTCTCCCCAAAGTAGGCTGCTAGAATTCTAGGATAACCAGAGAATTAATGCTTTTCCCAAGATTTCTGGTGCTATTTAAAGCGCGTTTTGGATGGTGTGGCCTGCCGTTTTGCTGGAGGCATGCAACGAAGGCCAGCACGATACGACTTATATAGGTGTTGAAAGTCACGTGATGGAACTCACGAGAGCTTCAAGCCCTGGTGCCCTCGTTTGACTGAGCAAGTGGGCCAAGGGCCCACGGGAATAACAACACTGTAATTAGCTGTGTGCGCACTGCTCCGTACTGTAGTAACTTAGTCAATGCAACTCTTTGAGCAAGACCTGTAGCACCTCCGCTAACAATAGGGACAAGCCAACCTAGATCATTTGGAGGATTTCAGGAACCTCTCAACACACCAATCTCACTAATATCCCACCCCAGATCTGCCCATAATGGTTGATATGAGCAAGAGGATGAAATTGTATTTCGAATTTAAACATTTCAGTTGGGTTTCTTTTCCGCTAAAAACGGGGATGTGGTGTGTTGGCTAGTGATTCGACAATGAATCAAAGACTCAAGCGTGCGATCCTGCCGAGATAACATGAAGATTTCGGACACGCGTTACTATTTACTGTCAGTGGCAACGAATAGATAAACAAGCGGTTCTCTTGGTTTCAGGCCGTGATAAAAATAAAATATAAGCCTTCCAATATTAATTACAGTCTTACTCTAAGTAGCGAGATGTGTCAAGTCAATCGCAATAAATTTCGGTGCTTTTCCTTCTGAAATTCTTACTAAATGCACTTTAATCGATCATTACTACTATGATCACTTCAACCCTATCCTCTGTCAAACGGGTCATAGCTAACGCAACCAAGCTGCCTGCTTGTGGCAACCTGACGATAACGTCAACCAAGCTGC
>CAKNEU010000384.1:0-17052 GCA_930272665.1 Mariannaea elegans | reverse complement strand
CCTGAAAAGTGACCGACGCGACCCCCCTGTCTCGGCGGGGCGAACTAACAATACTTCAAGCGTCAACCTCCGTAAGCAAGAGCTCCCTTGCCCCGTCAAATAAGCTACTATCAGTGCGATAGCGTGGCTCCCTCTCCCTGGCCCATCCCAGCTCACACGTCTGCATCACACCCCATCAGGTGTTTTTAGCAACCAACTCTCACGCGGTTTCCCGTGCGGCGAATCGAGATGCCGCACAACTCTCGTTTCTTTTCTCTCCCAGTCTCACTCGGCCCTTAACATTTCTGGCAGGTCGTCCTTAACGAGTGGAGTTTGAGCAGCTTGTTGGAGTAATAAGCTTATCTCACTGGCTGGAGATTGCACCATCGAGTCCCCAGGCTCTTTTGTAGATCGCGTCTTCAGCTGTCGTCTTATTCTTACGTATCTACAACTTAATCATTTTCCAGGAAACCTTTGCGTGCGTTTCAGTGAACCATTTGGTCGGGAGAAATATTGCCGAGGTGAACCACTTCTCGGTTCACCTCTCTAGGCTCGGTACCGATTGGCCATCAACCGACGGTCGGTATGTTTCCGCTGAGGCTGTCATGCCGTTGAAGCTGTCATGATCTATTAGAAGCCCTATCAAATCACTACGGTTCTGACCTTCCGCTTTTGACAACTAGTCATAAGTTATCCGCGAATAGCCCTGTGTAGGCGAATCACCCGGAACATCACTTCAGCTGGGTAAGCGAACACATCGCAAAGTGCGGCACCAGCAACAAAGGGGAACGAACTTACAAATCAATCAATTGATTCGGATTTCCCCAGGGACTCCCAAATGGCGGTTTCTCTTCCTCCTCCTTTCACCTAACCTACTGACCGCTAACCACCACCAAAGCATTCTACACTTCAATACTCCCTACATCCCATCAGGCAGCCAAATTCCTACCGTGCACTCGTCGAATAACAACGAACAGCGACAGCGACACTGATCATAGTATCTTTCTGCCTGATCTCACTTGTCCTCTCGGCGACACTGTTCCCCGTCCAACCGGGTAGTGGCGTCTTTATGCATACAGAATGTTGTTTTGGCGCTCACTAGGCAGACGAATAACGATGGTAGTGCTAGCGCGAACATGTAACAACAAAGAGTAACCCCCATTTGATAGACGGCTCAGGCTCAGCAAAAAAGATGTTCTCCCCCTTTCCCGATGTGTTCACTTTTAATTCAATGTTATGTAGTGTTCAGGCAGCAAGAATTTTCCCAGCAATGTGATAAATAAGCTGTGTGCGTAGGCTGTAGTCAATTGAAGCCCTAGCCAAACAATCGAGCCCAATTCCACTCATCGCAGGCGAAACCAGCAAGGCAGCGAGAATAATCGTCAATTTTCTATCACTCTCCTAAACTAGAATTTTTATTCATTGCCAGAATGACTTTAATCGAGCTTCTTCCCAGCGACGAGAAAATCGCCCAAGAGAACGAAAACCTGGCCCATTACGCACGACTTTTGCAGAGTTTCCGTCCTGGTCCGGAGCCCGTCTCCAACCCAGCCTCAGATGCATCAAAAAACACCATCGTCGCGGTCCGGATCCGACCCCGTTTCGAGGAAGAAGTAGCCCGGAACGAGCCTCAGGCTGTCTTCCCGCGCGTTGACGAGTTTGGTGTCACAGACGCCCACCAGCTCCGGCGTTCCGTCATAGGCAAAGCTCCTACCTTACAAGTAAGTCTCTCTTATATACTTACCTCTTTTTGTCTTCATCATCTGACCAGACTTTCCAGACATCTACTTTCAAGGCAGACCGGGTATACGATCTCGATACTTCCACAGATTTCATCTTCGACGATGTCGTCAAGCCACTCATTCCATGGGTGTTCAATGGCGGCACCGCAACGCTCTTCGCCCACGGCCAGACGGGCTCCGGCAAAACGCACACCATCAAGGATCTCCAATATCTCGTATCTGAGGAGATCTTCAGAGGGTGCTTTCATTTGGAGCGTCGTATCATTATGTCGGTTATCGAACTGGCCGGCCAGTCCGCCTACGGTCCGTACTACATCATCCTCGCCCCTTTTGAAGTTTGCAAGACTAACTAACTCTCATGCCAGACCTTCTCAACTCCAGCACACCTGTGCCCATTCTCGAAGACTCCTTTGGCAATACCAAACCCCGTGGTGCCCTTGAAGTTGTTGTTACCTCCCATGATGACATGTCCAAGTACCTGGACAAGGCCTCTCTCCTCCGGCGCGTTGCCGCAACCAACAAGAATAACTCCTCCTCGCGCTCGCATGCCATCTGCCATATCCAAATTGTCCAAGCAAAGGGTCGAAAATCCGGCGACCTCTACTTGATCGATCTCGCAGGCTCCGAAGCCGCCCGAGACTCCGAGGCCCAGCGCATGAAGGAGACGCGCGAGATCAACGCCAGTCTTTCGGTTCTTAATGTATGTATCCGTGGCAAGGCGGATGCTGATTCTAGCACCAAGAAGAGCCCTCATGTACCATTTCGACAGAGCGCATTGACGAAATTACTCAAACATGTCTTCGATCCCGCCTCCAAGAAGGCGTGCAAAATGGTTATGCTCGCTTGCGTGAACCCATGTCTCGAAGATGTCGGGCCCAGCAAGAACACGCTGCGATATGCGGAGGATTGCCGAGCCATAGTGGTCAAGCAGAAAACTCAATCGTACAATCCCATGATACCCACTACTTGGTCCAACGAACAACTCAAGGTCTGGATCAACAACAATTCCGGTACACCTGCGGTTAACGCGGACATCCTCGCACCCTTTGAGTCCGGCAAACAACTCCTCAATCTCTCCGCCCTTGAATTTGAAGCTCGCTGCCTCAAGACTGATGGCGTGACTCCTCAACAAGCTGCGGCCGTTCAATCGAAGCTCTGGCTCATGCACGTTGACTCCAAAGAGTCAGGATCCAAGAGAAGCCCCTCTAAGAATTTTGGTACACGAGGATCATCCAGCCAAGAATCTAGTACCTTGGCTAGATCCCTTGACTTTAAGCAGCGCATCCGCCCCGGTATGGCAATCCACTGGGATGGTCGAGGCTTCCCCCTCGCCGACCCCGGCATGAATATTGCCATTATTCTCTCGGACGTCACCGCTGTGCCTCATACTACCGAGGACCTTTTTGGAGCTTACGTAAATGAGGAACAAGAGTCTATCGCCAAGGGCACTCGCTACCTCTGCGCTTTGGTGACCCCCAGCCACACAATGGCGAATTCAGGTTATGATGTGCAGCTGTGGAAACAGTTTGTCGTGGATGTCAAGTCCATGATTAGCGAGGTTATCCTCGTCTATGACGATCGAGCCAGACATTACTTCATTCAAGTTTAGATAAGGGCTACGTTAGAGAGATAAGGGTGATTCGGAACTCGTAAAGGTCAAGATTCGCAAAAACGGCAACTGAAAAAAGATGGAGAAAATGAATTTCATTAGTCGAATAGTGGAAAAACGTTACTAAATATATCTATTGAGGTGTAGCTAAAGCGGCAATTAGACTCCCGAAAGGAATTGATCTCGCAAGCCCCCAGGCGCAAAAGATGAAGCAGTCGACAAAGACATCTGTTCATTTCTCAGAAGCCAGCCATACCCCGTGCCATCAGATGTAGACTTGAGAATCGTACGTGAATCAAGAAGCGCCTACTTAGGGCCCGGCGCCTAGTGTAACAAGCACATCCCATATGTTGGCTTGGGTCAAATCAAGCATTTTGGATCCCGCAGCTTGTTTAAATTAAAATCCTCTCAATAGTGAACCTCCTGCATGTCACAATCCACCTTGCTAATGCCCTCAACATTGGGCATTCAGCATTTTGATAGCTAATCAATACATTCAATTAAACACCATCTTTCCCGTCTGACCAGGACATGTAATCTAATTTCCAAGGTCTCAGTATTAGTACCTATAAGCTGCCAATTGCGAATCCATGCCAACATGCAAGGTTCAATATGAAACGCCGTCTCATATTGCGATAAGATCGACACCTGAAGAAGTCCCCTGCAGGTAGAAACCACTCGTCCGATGTTCATCCTCCCCCAGACAGACATGCGTCATCCAGTCTCCACATACTCCCCAGCGACGTTCGTGGCCATTCAATACCAGTTCCGAATAGCCGCATACAAGACCCTGAAACGGAAGTCGACTGACAAAAAGGGTATATGTTGGTGAATTATTTTGTGCGCAACAGTTTCACATGATATCTCTCGACAAGCTGGGAAAGGAGAGGCAAGGGCACAGATTTGGGGAGATTACGTGTTCCGATCTCAATTCATCCTGGAGACGGTTTCCCTTGACGTTGTCTCATTTTGTCTATCTACATAACTTTCTTTCTCAGGGTATCTATCTAAAAGCTGTAATTTCAATCGGTGTGCATAACCTCCCACTTTTTTTTCATGTCTAGTTTTTTTTTTTCCAGTTTAGAAGTGTCTGAGCATGAGAAAGCCGACAGCGCCAAGTATCGTCCAAGAACTGGGTGAAATGTTCTCTCCAAGGGAAGACTTAGTGGAAGTAACAGTTGCAGGGCTCGAGGAAGTAGAAGTGGAGTTGGAGCTGCTACTAGTAGAGTCTGCGGCAGGAGTCGGGTCGGCATCGCTAGCAGAGGCGGAGGCAGATGCAGAGGTAGAGTCAGAGGTAGAGTCGGTGGCAGAGGCAGAGGCAGAGGCAGAGGCAGAGATAAAGGTGGTAGCGCTGGTGGTGCCGGTAGCAGAGGAAGTAGCATCGCTAGTGCCGGAAGAAGTCTTTGTTTCAGTCTTGAGAGTCGATGTAGAAGTGCTGCTGGAGCTGGAAGAAGACGATGAAGACGAATCATCACCGCTCCCGCTGATGTCAATGCTGGAGTAATCGCCCGTCTGGTCGCTATAGGAGTAGCTCTTAGCTGGGTTATAGTTGGTAACCTTGATGCTCTCAACCGTCATGGTGAAAGGGCCATCACCGTAATCCGTCTCGCCACCAGCCCACGTAATAGTTCCCTCAGCATTGTCGCTGTCACCGCCGGCCCAGATGCCGAGCTTGACGCGCATGGGCGTCTGAGGATAGGTGTCGCTATAGCTGAGAGTGCGGACCGCAGTGCCGTCAATGTACCATGTGAGAGATTCCTTGGTCCAGTCAACGGTGTAGTTGTGGCTAGTGCTCTGGGAGTTGGAAACACCCTCATCGGCTTCGCGGCCGCTGGTGGATGAGTCGCCCTTGCTGAAGTAGTTAGTCTGGACTTCATTTTCGTCGCCTCCGAGCCACTCCCAGTCGCTATTATATCTTATGAGCCAGAGGTATATAACAGTGAGAAGTGACAACAACTTACACCTCATCAAGATCATCAGAGAGGAGAACAGAAGACGAGACAATGCCAGTTCCGGAGGCGGCCTTCATGTGGACCTCAACCCGACCAAAAAAGATGTACCATTCAGACTGAATAGTCGGGGCATCACCCTTCTTTTTGATGATGAACTCGGCACCACTGGAGGTGTAACGAGGATCACCAGAGCCTACAGAGCTCCAGTTGTCGCCGTCCTCGCCATCGCTGAACTCGTAAGAGTACGTGGTGGAGAGACCAGTATCATCGCTGCAACTAGCTGCCGGCAGCAAGAAAAGATAGGGCGTTAGAAAAGAAAGAATTCACTAATAAGGTGAGGGACGAAGTAACATACTCGACTCAAGAGGGTTGCATGTGCTGGCGGCCCCGGTCACCAAGGCGGCGGCGGCCACGACAGCGAGGGGGATTTGCTTGTGAAGCATGGTGTCTGCTGCTGCTGTGGAAATCTAATAAAGCGAATGAATAAAAGGAAAAAAATTAAAATAAAATAAATTTGAGAAAAAATTTAGATAGAAAAAAGGGACAAAACTTGATCTTATTTGTACGTATAACAGACAAGTGTTTCAAAACGAGGGTAGGCCAAAAATCATGGAATATTAACGTGGTGGTCGAGCGAGTGACTGTGCTTTCTTTGAAGGGAACGAGTGTCTGCAGGGTTTTAGAAGGAAAACAATGCGCATTTCAGCTCATGCAGCAACCGATAGATAGAGTCAACGTCAGTGGACACAGGCCTTTCCCCTCTCAGTCCCCGTCTCCAGAGCGCTGGAGACGACACTTGTTTACGCGGCCCATGGGATGCGCAACCCGGTGGGCAGCAGATGAAGCCATTTGTGGGCCTCTGAGACGACGCGTATTCGGTGATATGTGGAACCACGCAAACGATCAAAGAACCCCTTTATTCTTCTCCATTATTTTCCATCTCCCTCGAGTTGGTTACGGATCAGACAAACACGTGGACAAGGCGGAAAAGGGAAATCAGATACTCGAGACGGTGTTTGGTGACCGTCAATCCCAGTTTCTGCATGCAGGGAGAGGGAACGGAACCAAGGGCACAGCGGAGCAATTCTCATTTGCGACGTAAAACCGTGCTCCGTAGATAACTAGATCATCATGGTCTCTCCTCGGTGTTGACTCCAGTCATCATCAAATTTGCGACTGGCGCCTCGGGATATGGATGCCGCACGCTAATCGCAAAACGCCAGCACGTCAGCCCGATCTTTTCGGCTGTTCCTGAGCTATTGGTGTCTGAGTGTGGCGAAGTCATGAATAGTTAGATGACGCAGAACCTCGAAATAAAAAAGTTATGAATCATCTTCTCTTTGGTTTTTTTTATGCTGCCTCATGGGTCCTCATTATTTTATTGGGTGGCGTTTTTGGCTGTTTTTTTTTTTTTTTTTTTCTTCAGCGCGTTGGTTGTTGGCCCTTTGGTGCCAGCAAAACAACACCACTTCTATAATCTACTCCCAATCTCCTCCAATAGCTGTACCTCCTCCGGCATGAGGAAGATGTGACTCGGCAACAGAAGCTTCCCCCGCTGAATAACGACTTCGTTCCGGTCATGCTCCAGTCTCGTCCGCTCGCTCCCATTGTCGTCGTCGGCCCCTAATTCTTGTTCTACTGTCTCCTCCTTGTTGCTCTCCTCGTCGGGCGCCCCGCCTTTCTCGGAGGCCCTGTGCCGTCTTAATTCGTCAGGGGTCCACCAATACGAAGGGAACGCGCGCTGAATGTTGTTGATGAGCAACGCAACTGCGAACATGATGCCGCAGTTGAGCATGACCACTGGCACAAAGAACCATCCGAGCTGCCGCAGCTGGTCGTCCACCACGGCAAGGAGTGCCGTCGCTCCAGCCGGGGGATGAACCGTCTTGGTCAGTGCCATGATGGACGTCACTGTGGCGCAGGACACGGCGCCGCCGGCCCATCGTATTGATTCAAAGTGGTCGCTTAGCAGGAAGAGTTTGCAAATTCCCATGCCAATAATGGCGGCTAAGATCTGGCCAAGGAAGAAGTTGCGCGGCTGAGCCAGAGGTGACTCGATGGCATAAAACTCTAGGACAGCACCCGCACCCTTTGTTTGTCATCAACGAGTTAGCCAACCATGCTTGCTTATGCATGTACTGTACTAGACTGTCCTGCACTTTGTTCGTCTATACGTATAATGTGACAGGGCCAGGCTGCATGCAGTCGACAGATACGAGATAAGATCAGATCACTTACAAAACTGCCCACAATGATGGGGGCCCCTCGGGACTTAAAAGCAGGGATGCGCTCAGAGACGACAACGATGATGCTGATGGCGCAAAAGATTCCCACAAACGCCCAAAATATGGCGACGATGTTACCAATGTCCCGGGGCTTTCTTTTGCGGTGGCCCAGCATATAGGCGACGGGGTAAGGGATATAGTTCCATGGTGGTGGAGGGATGAAGCGGTTAAGAAGTTGGTCAATGTCGAACTTCCATGACACTGGGTCGCGCCAACGCGACATTGCGAAGGGGATGTTTCGCTATTGGTGGTGGCGACGGTAAGAGTGAATGCAGCGGAGTGAATGCAACGAAGTGAGTGAAATTATTGAGTGCCAACAATTATGTTTGTGCCAAGTTCCTTGTTGCCGGTGATTGGTGAGTGATGGGTGGTGTTTTTTTTTTAAATGTTCTCTCAGCCAGCAACGCCGAGATTCCCAGATCCGAACGATCGTGTGCTTTTGTATTATTGCTCTCTCTCCTTCCCCCAGATCCAATCCCGCCAATTCCGTCCGTCAATGGCAAATTTGTTAGCAGACTAATCTAGTCTGGGTGTTAGGGCAAAGCCGATGCCCATCTCGCGCCGAAGGTTCCACGATGGCAAAACTAAACGGTTGACAAAACAACAAAGAACGACGTACTTCGTACCTCATCAAAGAGGGGAAACCCGGCCCTTTTTTAACTCGAAATGACGCCGCGGAGATGGTTGATTAGCTAGAAAACGCAAGGAAACATCATCCTAACCAAACCGTCGCCAACGCAGGTTCCCTCTTCCTTCTATTGGCATGTCTGGATTCTTTGAAGACGGCGATTTCGTAATTGAAACTGAGCGAGCCTACGAGATGCTGAGCTGCTCCCCGGGCTAAGACGGGTAAAAGTGGAAATCCGCATCATCTTGCCCCAAAGCGGCCAAGCCGTCCTCACGCTGTTTGGCTCACCGTCTCACGGGTCACTTCCATCTCTTTTACCCCATGTTTTCCGGACAAAAGGCGAGCCGCAGTACCTGGGAGCTGCCTGAGCTCAGTGCTGCTACGCTATAATTTTACAACCCTTGCCCACCAAGTATGCCCCGTTAGGGCCGCTAGAAAGGCTTTGTCTTTGCCTCGGAACGGAAGGACGAGAGAGATCAGATGGAGGGCGCTCGGGAAGCCGGCATGGCGGGGACTTAGCCATACGTCTTACCGGGCTTTACTCGGGAACCCTGCTCAGTTACTTGTAATGTCTTTTTTCTTTTCAGTTTGTGCATCATTTCGCCTTCGATTATAAACTTGGTTTTGAGGCAATTCACACGAAACCAACGGAATGTCGGCATTTGGAGGCTTGGATTGAGCCAAAAAATCTCTTCTCATTACGAAATTATGCTCCTCTTTGTGGTGACTCAATTCAATACCCTCTTAAGCCCACTTCCCCAATGACGACATGCAAGGGTCTCTTGGACGAATTGCACTGTGCCTCTCTTATTGTGCTTTGGACAAAACACCAAATACAGAGAAACCAGAAATATCCAATGATACTCGCGATTAGGAGGAATGTCTTGACTGAATATACTTGTCTCTCGTAGGTGGAATCTCTCCGATCCCCCAGCAAGCTGCATACCCATAGCTTAAGCCACCTCTTTTCTTTTTCATCGGTCAGACCGATCCTAATTCTTCCAGCTTCCTCCATCTGCTATCACAATATGATTCCGGCCTCCCGAAACTTGCCAAACGCTTCTAACCAACCTTCAATCGGTGGTCTTTCCTCTGTGAAGCCAACATCTCGGAGTCTTCCGGCGCTTAGTTGCCGATCAAACGTCAGCCACCAACCCACGCTATCTAGTTGCTTGTGGCCGGCTCCGACCCCAGCGGACACCGCTTTTGGTTTGTCATTCTCCTCAAAAATATGCCTGTACTCGTCGATATAGTCTCCGGGAGCCTTGGCATTCTTATTACCCTCCGAGGGCCCAACACCGACAAGCCCAAACCAAGCCGCAATCGGAGGCCAAAGTTGACGAAATGTCGTAGGCTCGGCATGATCAAGTATGTTGATAATCTTGCCGCCACATTGTTCGGGATTCATTGCCGCATGGATGGCAATTCGGCCCAGCGATCTAGATGACACGGGAGTAAAGTGCGAATCATACGCTGCCTCAACTCCAGGAAACGGAACCTCGACTGTCGATCGCGCATTGGCAGTCACACCATGATTATGGGCGTACAGAGAAAGATACTGTGCCCAATGCAGTGCGAGGGAAAAGTTGCTTCCAATAGGACTGAAGCCTATCACGGCGTCGGGGCAGATTTCAGACCATGTCCAGCTTGTGTTGTGAGACGCTTCGGTGAGGATATTGCGAAACCACGGGTATGCCACAGTCTTTGCATAGTCGGCCGGTAAGTGGTCGGCCATGGACTCTTCAAGTGGGGCGACAAACGTGCCATTGGGAACATAGATTCCATATCCCTAGTTGAGTGAGTTGGTAACACAATAATGAAGACGGAGACAAGGGTTCCTACCCTCGTTCCGCCGGCGTACACGAAGGACTTGAGCCGTGGTGCAAGAGTACCGAGGGCGCGGACAACCCTCCGCATCATGTCGCAGTTCAGTTGACATTCTCTTTCAACGTCATCATTAAATGGTGAAAAGACTAGGCGCCGTGTCAGTGCCAAGTCGCGCAAGGGTAATAAGCCGCAGAGATAGGGTGATCCAACCAAAGTAAAAGACATGCGTGACTTGTTCAATGTTGCTAACTTTCTCTCGCAATTGGTCGGTCAAAGCATCATCTGTAAGGTCTACCCCAGAGACTAGGTGAAGGGCTGGTGTCCCGTGGTCAGGCTTGGCCCAGAACGAGTCGGATGCAGAAATGGGACGATTGCTGATTGCCGTGACACTGGAAAATGAAGATGGTGTTGAGGTTGATGAAGGTGTTACAGGGTAGCCGGAAATAAGCTGGTCGACAACGGCCCAGCCAATTAGGCCGGTCGCACCAAAGACGAGGGCGTGGTTTTGGTTGTCAAACATTGTCACGGATGTTTGAGATTGGAGGACCGTAGAGGACGCAGAATATCCCAGGTATTTGTTTTGTGATAGCTTGCTGATGGAATAATAGGTAATTATATTGTAGCTCAGACATTTCAGTCTGTTCCCCTTCTGGTCCGCGTCATTATGGCTCATCGGGATCAACGCTTTGACGTTCTCCATTTAGCAATTGATCTTATAATTTGCAAAACCAGCCCTTTTTGGCGGTATGCAAACGGCTGATGTCTTACAAACGCATCCCTCACGACCCAAAACGACCGAAAGGTCATGCATGCAGATTTCATCAATCCATTGATTTAGTTGTGCCAGCCACCGGGACATTGAGAGTGCCACTAGTGCCGCTGGTTCGAGAACCGCTGAAAGAGCCGCTGAGCGGGCGTCGCAGCCCCTGAAACTCGGGGAGAAAATCAGCTGAACTCCCCGCTATTACAGGTTGAGTGTTGGTGACTCGGGGAATTGTAGGATTTAGCTGGCTCTTGATGAAAGGAAGGCGCCCAGGGCGAATCCCCCAAATTAACCCATTCCCCCCACCTTACCAATCTTTTCCTTCAAACTTCATACCTACCAGCGGTTTTTCCATTCTTGTGCTCCAAATTCTCTCTTGATAAGCTCGCATGTACAACTACCGCTAAGATAGATACTGTGGCGGGAGGCGAGCCTCATCGTGCAGCTTCCCCGCACAACCAAAGTGCCATTATCCAACCGCGGCTCAGTTCTACGCCGCGTGCGGAGTCAGCCGATCACCTTGTTCGCCGACCTGGGTGCCATGCGGAGAAACTACCCCAAGGTCGAGACGACAAGAACTGACAATACCGGCACCTCCATAGTGTGGTTGGACAATGAACCCTCCGCATGGAGCCTGGGCATAAGCGCCGACATCTTGGCTTGAATCACACTTGATAATGCACGCCTTGGCAAAGCACGTCTTGACAAAGCACAGCTGAGCTCGACAGGAAACGATGATGGCAGCGGCTTGATCACATGCCCAAGGATGGATCTCATGGCCTCCTGTAGTCCTGGCATCGACGCTTGGCGCCTATGCAGATTGCACTCACATGGAGAGAAGTGGGTTCTGACAACTCTTCGTTTTTGCAACTCTAGGTCTAATGACTGGGATTGAGGCAAAGCCACCAAACCATCAATGCTCCAGAATCATCGAGCCCTCCTGGTTCGGAACCCGTGACCATCATGGTTGATTGGTTTGCAAGGGGATCTGGGGTATCGGCTTTGCTTCTCCTCCGGCCCGGTCCTCATCAAGGTCCAGGACAGGGTTTGTCTATCGGTGTTGACCCAGAGAGGCGATAGAGGCTGGGGTTGAGCAAAGCGCCACTATGGAGTACACCACTTCTTGTCACCGCTATTGTCGGTCTTCAAGGTTAAGAAACAAACGAGCAAGGCCTTTTGTTGCACTGCAGCTATTACCGCCCTTTGCGACAACTAGCGGACGGCACCCATTTCAAAGCAACCCTTGTGTCCCGCCAAGTCTGGCGACAAACTCGGCTGCGTCATCGGCCACTTTTAGGCTTTGGAGGCCTGCTATGCTTCGCAGGTGCTGGGAACGTCTCAATCTTGGTCTCGTGGCCGTTTCTCATCCGGGGTCCACGAGTGTCGACATGCTAGAGACCCGCCATTCAAATTTCTGCGCAATGCCCGCTACCAGCTGCTCGTGAACCATGGTTTGCTCTGGCTGATGCGGTTGGGCATCTGAGCCCCCTCAAATTGCCACCAAGACCATTAAGCTACATGGGGACCATGCATTACAGTATGATCAATTCATGGGTCGCTCCGCATTTGCAGCACGCCTCCCCCCCCATCCCGCCCAGATGCTTCTGCGCTATGCGCCCGCTAGGTTAAGATTCGACCAATCCTTCGGTGCCCTAGATCGAGGGGTCTCATTGTTTAACTAGCATCCCATGTCAAAGACGGTCATGATCGGCACAACAGCTTCGGCTGACGTTGAGCCTAACAGGACCTGTTGTCTCTTATCTTGAAGAAACGAGGGAAATCAAGAGTCCAGTATTCCTTCAGTGACTCAATAGCCAGGTCCAGTCTCAGCCACCACTAAGCAAGGATTCCATTGTGGACACAGAACCCCGGAGCTTTCCCTCATCTTTCCAGCATACGCATTAGCTCGTCTAATACGAGTCTAGACCTTTGTTAACTTTTAAAGTTAAATCCCAATCTTCCCATCTCAACTTGACTTCCAACTTCTATTATCACCTACCTTGCTATCTATTGCGATCAATCGCCTCTGCCATTTGCGTGGTGGAAGAGCTGTACTCGGACCGCCCTCTGAGGCGCCTTTTCTCTTCTAGAATCAGTTGCTGGAGTTAAGTCGAATCGACGTCGCATCAATCTCCTTTAATACTATCACAGCTGTTTGTTAGGTCGGTCGCCATGGCGTCGACGACGACCACGGCGGCGGTCGCTGCCTCCACGGGCGCAAACCCTCAGGGCGGTATTATTGAAGGTCTCAACCCCATTCGTTACAACCCAAAGGACCCTATCTCCCTCTTCATCATCCAGGCATGCATCATCATCATCTTCTGCCGCCTCCTTCACTATCCGCTCTCCAAATTTGGCCAACCTCGTGTTATCGCAGAGGTCATCGGCGGTATCGTCCTCGGTCCCTCGGTCATGATGCGCATTCCCGGCTTCCAGGCCAACATCTTCCCCCCCGCCTCTATGCCAGTTCTCTCCAATGTTGCCAACCTTGGTCTACTTCTTTTCCTGTTCCTCGTCGGTCTCGAAGTTGACACCCGCATGTTCAAGACCAACTGGCGTATTGCCCTTAGTGTCGGCCTCGCCAGTATGATGCTCCCCTTCGGACTTGGTGTTGCAGTCGCTTGGGGCCTATACCACGAGTTTCGTGCGGAGAGCAACCTGGAAGACTTGTCGTTCGGCACCTATGCGCTTTTCATCGGCACCGCCCTCGCTATCACTGCGTTCCCTGTTCTGTGCCGTATCCTCTCGGAATTGCGGTTGCTCAACACCTCTGTTGGTGTAACAGTCCTCGCGGCTGGTATTGGCAACGATGTGACCGGTTGGGTTCTGCTGGCGCTAAGCGTTGCTCTTGTCAACAATGCTTCCGGCTTGACGGCTCTTTATGTCTTTTTGACCGCCGTTGGCTGGGTACTCTTCCTCGTCTTTGCCGTTCGCCCTATCTTTTTCTGGGTTTTGCGCCGCACTGATAGTATCCAAAATGGTCCCTCCCAAACGATCACTGGTTTGACGCTGCTCATGGTCCTGATCTCCTCTTGGTTCACTGGTAGGTGTTCCCTAGATTGAGTCATGTTTCTTACTAACAACAACAGCCGCTATCGGTGTACACGCCATTTTCGGCGCGTTCTTAGTGGGGTTGATCTGCCCTCACGACGGAGGTTTCGCTATCAAGCTCACTGAGAAGATTGAAGATTTGGTGACAACTTTACTGTTGCCTCTGTACTTTGCACTCTCGGGTTTGAACACAAATCTGGGCCTCCTCGATGATGGTAGAACTTGGGGCTACGTGATCGCCGTTATTGCCTGCGCCTTTTCTGGCAAGATCATCGGTGCTTCTCTCGCTGCTCGGTTGTGCCAATGTCTATGGCGTGAGAGCTTCGCTATTGGCGCGCTCATGAGCTGCAAGGGTCTTGTAGAGCTCATTGTTTTGGTAAGTCCCATGTGTTCACATAAATCCCTAACGAAGATACTAACTGAGCTCGATAGAATATTGGTCTACAAGCTGGTATCCTTTCGCAACGAACTTTCACCATCTTTGTTGTCATGGCACTGGTGACCACTATATCGACCACACCATTGACGCGCTGGCTCTACCCCATGTGGTACCGCGAGAAGGTTGACAAGTGGCGCCGAGGGGAGATTGACTGGGATGGCAACCCGCTTCTCACTGAAGCTCAGGCTTCTGAAAGCAGGATAGAAGAAGCCTTGGACAAGGCTCAGACCCGTCGCCTTATACTGCACCTCCGTCTTGATGCCCTCGCTGGTCTCTTCAACCTTGTTTCTCTTCTTGGCGGCGCCAGGAAAACTTCCGATGCTCCACTCCACAAGGACAAGGAGGAGAATGCTTCTGCCCCTTCCAGCAACGGCCCTCCTAGTGTGGTCGCTACTGAGTCAAACCAAGACGTCGTTGTCTCCCGCCCTCTTCAAGTCCGTGGTGTTCGCCTTGTGGAACTCACGGACCGTACCTCCTCAGTCATGCAGTCAGCGGAATTAGACGAATTCGCTAACCGCGATGCCGTCTTTTCCGCTTTCCAGACCTTCTCTCGCCTCAATGGTGTCGCCGTAGCTGGGCGCGTCTCTGTCATTCCTACCTCCGGGTATGCTGAGACGATCACGAAGAATGCTGAGGAGTCCAAGTCCGACCTTATGGTTATTCCCTGGAGCTCTCATGGCAGCCTTGCTGAGGATAACATGGCAGTACCGATCGAGATTAGCTCTCAAAACGATAGGTTCTTCAGCCGATCCTACATTGACTACGTGCAGGGAGCCATCGAGCGCGCTACCTGTACCACAGGTATCTACATTGGTTGGAACCACGAGGATACGAGTGTGTCTAAGCGACCAACTCTGACTCGAAGTCCTTTCACTGGCCTGTCGGTGCATAGCGCGCATGACTCTCCCGTACTTTACACGCCTACGGATCAGACCCAGCACATCTTTGTTCCATTCATCGGTGGTAGAGACGATAGAGCAGCTCTCCTCTTCGTTCTTCAGCTGGCTCATAATCCGAACGTGTCAATCACCGTTGCTCATCTCAGCTTCAGTGAGGATGATATGGATACACCCCTCTCCCCGGAGAGCAACCCTTCGACCAGCAACGGCATGGGCAAGAATGCCATTGGCGAACCATCCGCGACTGATCTTGATATTTTGAATACAGCAAACAAGAATGCTTCAAGAACATTTGGGGATCGTGTAAAATTCACCGAAGTTTCTGTCAGCTCGATCCGTGACTTGCCTGAGCGCACTGTCACAGAGGCTCGTGACACTGTGGGCAAATCTCGTTCAAGTGTTGGTGATTTAATTGTCATTGGGAGAAGGCATGTCTGTTTCGAGAACCTGCTCGATGCTGAATTTGGCCTTGAGCGGGAGTTCCAGCGAACGGTGGGCGTTTTGGGTGACAAGATTGTCCGTGCCGGCATTCAAGCCGGCGTGTTGGTTATTAACGATGCGCCGTCGCAATGATTTGGCCTTAGATGTGCTCACGATTCACCATTGATACATATCGAACACGGCTGGCGTCTTTGGACTTTTTGGATTCAATCTGCATTGGGCTTGGATATTATATTATGCCACTCTTATATCATGATAGTTTTGCTTGCATATCACGGATTATCTTTAACCGTGACGCGGTATGATGACTCTAGAATGCTTATGAATATGAAATCTCACTGAAAATTGTGTCAAATATGTCCTGACCCTGTTTATAATCGTACTAGAATGAACAATGTGACCACAGGACCCTTTCCGGAGGACTCAACCTGCATGTCATCAGTGCCTCATTTCACAGCAAGAAGACTTTAATTACCCTACCAACAAAGGATAAACAGAACCATTAAGTAGTCTTGGAAGGCAAGAAACGTGCCAATTCAATTCCCCGATCCTCTGAACTGCTGGATAGATATGTTCTTGAACAACAACGACGACATGCAATCCATGCGACGTCTTTGAAGAGGGTAGAATCTTGATATTTGGTTTATTTGCTTGTCTTCCTCCCACAGGACCGGGGACAACTCTCACTAGAAGCAAAAAGATTAGGAGATGGATGGAACACAGTTCATTCACAAACAATGGAGACATATTTTGCCTAACGTGCATGATAAGCATGTGCACCAAACAAGTATGTACACCACTTTCACTCAACCATCAAAATAAAATATAGTAGAAAAACATAATAAAGCATTTAATCAATCAAAACTAGTTATCATGATCTTCCTCAGATATCTCAATAATAAACTGACAGGTTCTTTTATTATAACCAGTCTTGCCGCATCTTCCACAATGCTGTTCCTTCAGTTGCGCTGATCCTCTATTACTACCACTTTTGGATAATTTAGGCACTCCTTATATATTTATATTCAATTGCTCAATTGCTTGCCTTTCCTTATCTAGAGTTATCTTCCCTTTATTTTATAGGTGGGTTCTTTTTGCTTTATGTTATTTGCTAAGGGCTTTATTTAATTATTAAAGGATTTAGATCTTAGACTTTAATAATATTACCTTATATATTATTTTTTTTATTTCTTTAGAAAGTAACTTAAGTGCCTTAAAAATAGATTTTAAGAAGTTACTTTAATGCCTTTTAATTTATTTTTTAAGATATTTAAATTAAAAGCTAGCTTTAATAATAGTCTTTAGGGTCTTTAAGACTTAAGGGTTAAAAAGGCTAGCTTCCTTTTTAATAGGTATTAGAGTTTATAATTATATATTAAGCTTAAATATAATAATTTCTAAGTTTAAGGAAATAAGCTTAACTTTTTTAAAATTCCC
>CAKNEU010000383.1:0-17060 GCA_930272665.1 Mariannaea elegans | reverse complement strand
ACTTTAGCCTTTTAATATTAAATACTTTAAATTACTTAAAAAGGTATATAAGTAATAAATTAAATATTTAATTAAATATTTTATAACTTATATTTTAAAGATTAACTTTCTCTTAACTTTTTATATAACCTATTAAGCTATTATAATAAAAAATAATATTAAGGGGGGTTTTAAAAGGGCTAGTTTAATTCCTTTAAACCTAAAATTAATTATCTTAAAGCTTAATATATAACTATAAACTCTAATACCTATTAAAAAGAAGGCTAGCCTCCTTAACCCTTAGATTTTAAAGACCCTAAAGATTATACTTAAAGCTAGCTCCTAATCTAAATATCTTAAAAGACAAATTAAAAGGTATTAAAGCAGCTCTCCTACCTCTATTTTAAAAGGACTTTAGTTATTTTTTAAGGGAATAATAGTAATAATATATTAAGTAGTATTATTAAGGTTTAAAAATTAAATACTTTAATAGGCAAATAAGACCCTTAGCAAGTAGTATAGAGTAAAAAGGACCTACTTATAAAATAAAGGGAAGATAATTATAGAGAAAGGAAGAAATATAATTAATTAATTAGATGCTAATATGTAAATATAAGCTAAATTGTCAGCAAGGCGTAGTTGCAAGGAGGGGGCTTAATTAAAGGAGCAATATTATAGAATTTATAGAAGGCCTAGTTATAATGCAAGGACCTATTAGGAGGCTATTAAGCTATTTAAGGAAGAAGAAAGCAATTAGTTTTAATTAATAAGATGCTTGGTTGTATTTTTATCTTAGGTTTTATTCTAGGGGTTGGGAAAAGTGCGACGCTCGCTTATCATGTACGTTATTTACAATTTGTAAACGTAAACTCGCTATTGCAATGTTCTAGGGTTAACGTCTAACTATTTTCAGCGACCTTACGATAGGGTGGCGTTCTTGGGAAACCGATTGATTATATCTAGTCTAACTATAATATAATAGGGTTAATACTTGCGATAATGTACCGTCTAACTTAAAGTCTAAGGAATAAGCCAAATTAGGTTTGGTTTATATTAGCAGATCGTCAGGACCTAACTACAGCCTAACCGACTAAGCCGGTTGCGAACAGTAGGATCCCACCCAGACCACTCAAGGTAGACTTACCCTATACAGGATATTTGCAAGTGGACCGAGCCTCATTTACACAGCGGTCAACCTTGCAACAGGCAAAAGTTTTAACAAGTTCGTCAAGCTGGCAAGGAAAAGCGCTTTCTTTTCTAAATATGTCCCCCTCACTAGACAGGTTCAAGGGAATACGCACTAGTATATTACTTCCACGCTCTCTTGATCTTTCTTTCATTTGTCCTCTCTTTTCTCTCTAAGGTAGGCTCACCCGATTGAAGAGTGTATTGTACTCTCCAATCACCAGAGAGCCTCCCTCCCAACATATACATTGCTCCTCGCGGAGACTTCATATAGGGCGGCGTCTGCTCTAGCCGCCGCGCCTGGTCATCCCGCTGATGGGTAATAGGCTCGACTCGACGCGCCTTGAGGCTGTAAATATACTAGATAGTAGTCTGATCCCTAAAAGGGGCAAATCTTGTCCTGTGAATATAGTATTAGAGATCCTAGCTTAGTACATTCTTTATCCCAATAGGGAATCTAACGGGCCTTGCGGCCCTGGACGAAAAATAAATATATATGTATATATACCGAGCCTCATTTGACTTAACCTTATAATGTTAAGAAAAGTTAGTCTATTGACTAAAGCCCATTTAAGCCCTGCATTTGAGTTTTGTCCATTCATTACACTGAACATCAAGTTTTGACGGGACTATAGTAAAGCGCGCAGGTAGTAACAAGTATTACTTATCTTACTCCGCCTAAATAGCAAGATTGCAACTTGCTATTCTATATAAGAAGAAAGTCAAGGCACCAAGACACAACATAAAATCTATGCACCAAAGTGCATTCCTGGCTTTATATACATATTAAGTGCCCATAGTATTAAGAAATAATGCTTAACATCAGGACCCCTTCATCAAGATTACTGCCTGCTACAATTATGCCTCATCTTGGGAGACAGTTGCAGCCTGTTCCGATGTACTAAAGGCCAAGGTATAAATAAATTGTATCGATCCCATAATGAGAGCATTGACGGTAGCCGCAAGAGTTTCGTCCATATTGTATATCCCAGGATAGAAGCCTCCCGTATCGTCGGTTGGACTGAACAAGGTGTCACGCCACCCAAGATACTTGACCGCAAAAAACCATATTAGAACACCCAACAGTATAGTAATTAGAATTAAGGAGCATAAACCAATCCGCATACGTTGCATATTGGAATAGATTCAAAAGAGCTTTACTGGCGAGATCTTGGCATAGCAATGCGAAAGCGATTCTGAGAACTTCCATTCATGTGACGAAACACGGAAGCAGCGTTAAGAGGACTGGAGCTACAAGACAGTGTCCGTCTTCCTCTGATTGAATTAGTCAGCATACCGCTAGGAGGCATTGGCAGAGTAGCTAGAAACCGATAATAAGGATTTAAAATGGCCAAAGATGTAGCGTAGGAATATATATTGAGGGTCATATGGAAGGAAAAATCGAGAGACTGAGGCGTCAGAAAGAGTGAGACTGGCAGCCATAAGAAATTAGCACTTCGGCCATTTGGATAACAATATTTCGCACTCGTGAAATGGTGTAAATTTGAATTGTATTTCTTCTCTCGTGGTAATTAAAGCGCTCAACGAAATGGGGCGGGAGGGAGGAATCTAAGGCTTTCAGTACAGGCCGTAATATAAACATTAAAGAAGTAAAGACACCACTTTATTTGTTGTGCTTGAAGAAAAGCTAACAGGTGATTGATTATAATCGTTTGTGTAGTCATTGTAGATGACCTTCTGTCGTTTGTATAGGATCCCAGCTGCAATGAAGGATCCGAGCGATGCGGTAAATGTAGCCACAAGCCCGGCAAGACAGAATGTACGAGTCCTCGTAGCTACAGCAAAGTTTGACAGCAGCTGACGCGAGAGCAATATGTTCAGTTTCAGGGTGCCGAGCGGGGATGATAATATTGTTGTACGGGATTGCCCGGGACCCGGGTAAGGCAACCTAGATAGTTTGAGACAATGAGCCTGCACGGGCTCGAGACTGGATACAGCCTCTTCCGAAGGCCTCAGAGAGGCCTTCGGCATCTAGGTAAGATAAATAGGAAGCCTTTCAGCCCGGGTAGATAGAAGAATTAAGCATCTTTCATTTTATCTGACCGAATCATCGATCCGTTGGCTTAGTCGTGTGAATTGCACAACAAATATTGCCGTTGATCGGGCCGCTCATTTGTTCCATACCTGCATTTGGTTGCGATGCAGATGTTCTTTCATCCGTCAGGGTCCCGAAAGGCAAGTTGAGGAAGGGATTTCAAAGCCCCAGGCAGTAGCCATAATCCTGCAATTTGGCTGTTGATGCATCGGAGTAGGTTGCTGCCGGAAATGGGAGTTGACTTTGCCGTTGCGAACAAGCTTGGATGGATCCCACTGCATCCCAGCTGAGTTTGAGGCTTTCAGCCGTCATACTATATAAACTAGTTCATAAACTTTCCCCAAGTACCTAAGTAACCCGTTTCTCTCTGGTGGTATCTCCATTTCACCCATATAGACTGGCTTCACGCTTCGCTACTACAAAAGCCAAGGTCAAGATTCATAACCCCCCACTGTACCAAACCTTTGTCTCCTCTACCATTCTTGCAACTTGTTAAGTACACTCTAAATAAGGGACTGGTGATCACAGCCATTACAGCAAGTCAGTGTAGCCATACTAGCAGTGCTCCGGCTAGCTAAGCCTGGAACTCTGCCGCCACTTTGTTGGTTGAGGTAACAACACAACCACACCCAAACACACTGCTAGTCGGGAGAGCTGAAGCGTTGCGCGACAACGAAGGAGCTGCTCAATTGGTCGCGAGCGGGAATAGCACTGAGAAACGAGTGAAAGAAGTAATTAATAAAATTGGCCGAAATAAAGTGTAACAAAATAGTCAATTCAAAGTAGTCAAAAATCTGTATTGTAAAGGGCATGGTTTGTTCCTCTGTCGTAAGACCACTCATGCACCCTTTATACGGAGAGGCGCGCTTATAATTAACTACTAAACTAATAGAATTTAACCAGCTCCCTGGGTAGCTCCACCGAAAGACCAAATCACTATCACACCACTGTCACACAAGTCCTCTATAGCACCCTCATCTCGGTTCTCATACGAATACTTAAATAACACTACATATTACGAGGCCAACTGATGTCGGTTGTAAAGTTACCCTATACCTATTAATTATACGATCTTACTGAAAATCAACAACCAAACAAAGCGCAATGCACCATTTACTCACTTATTTCACAGTAGTTTTAACATTGCTTGCGTTTTTGGGCAAACAAGTTGCACTTAACGGATTCAGCTTTGCGTTATTACTAGTCAAAAGTTCAACTTAACTCAAATGGCTGGCTGGATTATATGGTTCAATACCGCGTTGTTCGCCCAAGCCGATAAACTCTATTCCTGCTGGGTAAACGGGATACGTCATGATGTTCTGGGCCTTGAGGCAGTGAATGACCTGGAGGCCAATGGGGTGCTCGTTTAACGCCACTGGGATCGGACATACGCGGTAATTTAATAACGCCAAATCCACAGCGACTTTGGGGTTTTCAAAAAGTCATAAAAATAGATCAACTATAAGCTAATATTACGTTACGCATTAGTAGAGTCTACATTCCCTTTTGCCGCAGCTGTCTTAGCCTTTAACAATTCCCGATACTTAGGTGTACCATACCTCTCATTCGTAGATTGAGTCGCAGATACTGCAACTCAGCGTGCGTCACCTTGTGGATTCCATGACCGACAGTTCAGGCTGGACGCCTCTTACGGTTCTTCGCAGGTGACGCATTCCGGCCTTGTAGACTGGCATTTCCTTTGATGAGGCCTGTGCTGCGTACTACGCGCACTACGCGCACTACTACACATCTGCGGCATCTCGCACATGAATGCATATGGCTAATGTCCACGCAACTTGTGACACTAAATCGGTCCTTGACGCCGCTCAAAAGCAAAGTGTTGGCCGATTCTCCTGGCAGTTGGAAGCACCTCTCTTCTAAGATTGACTTCATATCGCTTCCTTTCTTCACTCGGACAATCGGTGCTCGGTTTAAATATCGTGCCACTCTCCATATCGCTGGGCCTGAGGATCTTAGCTATCGTCATCACATGCTCCTTGCTACAGCTTCTGATAGTTTGGGTAGTATATTGCTGTCCAAATCGAGTATTTCCGTGTGGGTTGCGCCATCCCCTTGGCAGCGTAAAGCTGGTCCTCAAGTACTCTAATTATTACCCTTGACCTGGTCATTTGCGTCGACCGCTTAACGAGCTGCGTTTCCGCCTCGTCTCTACAGCCGCCCGCGCTGTGGTAGCTTGCTTTTGGCGGTAGATTAGTGAGCGAAGCCACTGCCCACTGTGGCGTGCACCATCAAGCTAAAAATCCCGCCAATCATGGCTACACGAAATGCGAAACGGTGTGTTGGAGAAGAGCCTTCTGCTCTTTTTAGTAAAACTTAATCACATATAATGACATCAATTATGTCAACAAAGCCTTACAGCAAGTCAAGAAGTGGCGCAAGCGAGACGGTGAGTTTACGTGGCTGGAATGGCATATTCAAAGCCTCTTCTCGCCGATTCAAACCTTCAACGCACCTGAGCTTGGCATGTGACAGGTGGCTGACCAGTCTGTACGTCTTCCTTTGAGCCAGGTATGCATTGTTTCGCTCCCGCCGCCAGCAGAAGCTCTAAGCCCTAGGCAGCTAATAATAGTTATATAGAAGCGGAGGCCCAGAGAGCATGCAAAGTAAAGGCTATAATAACGGACGACGGACGCTCAGATGCTATACGTCAATGACAAAGCTTGTGTATTGCCGAGACATTGTTAACTATTCAGTTTGTCTAGGTAAATTTTGTGTACATATTACGATAAGGTGCCATGCGTCTGTCGACCAGTCTTATCCTCGGCCTTCTAATCGAAAGGGTCCCGGGTCAAACGCCCCAAGGGACAGGGAATTCATCTACTGGAATTATACCCACATCGGCTGACGAGCAGCCTCCTGGCACTATACCTACTTCTAATGTACCTACATCTGCTGTCGAGCAGCTCACTGGTACGCTACCTACATCTGCCGGTGAGCAGCTTACTGGTACTATAGTTACATCTGCTGGTGAGCAGCTTACTGGTACTATAATTACATCTACTGTCGAGCAGCCTACTGGCACTATACCTACTTCTAATGTACCTAAATCTGCCGTCAAGCAGCTTACTGGTACTATAATTACATCTGCCGTCGAGGAGCCTACTGGCACGCTACCTACGTCTGCTGTCGAGCAGCCCACTGGCACTGTACCCACATCTGCTGTCGAGGAGCCCACTGGCACGCTATCTACATCTGCTATCGAGCAGCCCACTGGTACACTACCTACATCTGTTCGTGAGCAGCTTACTAGTACTATACCTACATCTGCTGCTGAGCAGGCTACTGGAACCATACCTACATCTGCTGCTGAGCAGGCTACTGGCACCATACCTACATCTGCCGTCAAGCAGCCCACTAGCACTATGCTTATGTCTCCTGTCGAGCAGCCCACTGGAAACAGCAAGGAAACGCAAGCCGGCAGCACCGGGGTTACGACGCTTACCAGCCCTTCTTCAACCACCACAGGCGAGTCTAATATATTAAACCTCAACGATGCTGAACTCGGAGAAAACGCAAACACTACCTCTGTCGACGGTAAGACAGCAATGTAAACCCTCTGAACATCTCCTTCAGACTTCAGAACTGCCATGTGTTGACCCGTACGATAGTGTGCTCACGGCTCCGCCAAATGGCAGGGCATCTTTCACTCTCAACGTTGCGAAACCATTAAATCTCAAGCCGGGCGAATCAGTCAGGGTTATTGCTTCCATCAAAGTTGAAGAGATTGGCAGTAAGGACCGACGGCATCAGTTTGCCCTGCGAGGGGCGAAGGCAGATTCTAGTCTCCAGATGCTTCTAGACGGGGCATCTATCTACAATAGGCAACTTACCATTACCGACGGCAAGTTCCAAGACATTGAGAGTTCACCAGTCAAGTCTTCAGACGCACCAAGGGTTCGAATGATTCAAGAATCTGGAGCTCAACCCGTACGGTTCACTGTTAGGAGTGTTAAGATAACGCAGGAGAGCAATGTTGGCATCCCGAGTCTTACCACCAGGAGGGAGTCTCCTGGTGGTGAGGAAACTAGCAGCCCTAGTGGAGCAAACGAAAGTGGTAAGGAGACAGAGTCTGGGGCCATTAGCTCTAGTTCTGGAGCGGGCACTGCTTCACTTACTATTTCTGAGCCTACAGCAACCGAGTCAAATGTGGGTGGGCATAATCATATTGTAAACAAAGCAGCGGCATACATTATACCGCTTATCGCAGCCTATCTAGTTTAATAACATCTACACATGCCTAATCGTAAATGTAACTCAACTTGGTTTCCATCTCTCATCGGGATCCCATGTTAGGCGTGAGATATTTTCAGACTATAGATCTGGAGTTTGAAGGTTGACTAAAGTCTAGACTAGCTCTGATAACTTGGACCTTTTTACTTCAAAAAAGGTTCCCCCACACACAGTTTATATTAGTTGGGTGTAGGGGTTCGAGTTTTAGTAGTTGCATGCTATGCTAATAAAGCAAGAATGTAGGAAGGGGGAGTAATTTGCGGATGGGAGTACCGATTGGGGGCGGCGTCTTGTGGTAATACCTGCCCTTGACTCTCAAACAACTCAAATATTGCATAGACAGGCTACTTGGTAGCGGCTCATGCACGTGAAATCTTTCTCATTCGGCTTCTTGGAAAAGCATCGGGTTAAGGACAGGGTTATACAAGATAACTCGCAATGATTATAACGATTGGACAACGTAACCTGAAATATATTTCGAGCACGTTTGAATCCGAACTAATCCTTCTAGGCTATATATCTACATTATGTCAATTATTACTTCTCAACCTCTCCCTCTCTTTGCACACATGGCAACTCTATGATCACTACGAGATGATACAATCTATTTCATAGCAGAACACCTTTCTACCGAAGACTTATAGGCATTTCAATAAACATGTAAGAATACGCATACGAAGACTTTTGGTTGGTTCAAACGCGCATACTTCCAGGCGTATTATATCATGCTTGAATATGAGAGTCTGAATACACTCATCTGCATTTCGGACCTGAAGTGCGTAAGTTAGGTTTTGGCACCCAACGCTCCCGGAACCAGAAGAGCCCTTGGAAGAGAGTCGGAGCTTCTGGGGTACTCTCGTCGGACCTCGACTTTTGGCCTGGCGGGGAGACCGATATCTGGCCCGAGGATGACGGCAACATACTAAATCAGTCCTATGTAGAAACGTATTGATGCTATTTCGACGACCAAGAGAGCTTCCTCTCTGGACCCGATGTTGAGGCTCTCACACGAGCCATAAGTCGTCTCCGCAATTGCAAGACACTCGTTCTAACAGATATTTACACTCCTTGGGGTGCCAAGCGGCTAGAAACGATAGCGATAGAGGCCTGACACTCAACGATGTCGATGACCCGCCGTTTGTGAAGCACGTCTTAGATGTCATGCTTACGGCCATGAACGCGAGCAAGCTCCTTGTGGAGGAACTGTGCACCTACCTTGGCTAGGAAGGTGAGCCCAATAGTATTTGTCCTGTTCACTTCCACCTGCTCGATTCGCCGCCGGAGCATATGAGGCAGCCTGGGCGGAAGGGAAATCTTACTAGTATTATGACTCTTAAGCCGCTTGCCTCTATTAGGGGACAATGGTCCTTCTCCTAGCTAGAGTCAGAATCTTGCCCATTTCATCGGCCTTTCCCAACAACTATTCGCACTTTTGCTTAGCTTTCAGCAACAACTTCGATTACCACACCACGTCTCCGTGTCTCATGTTGTCAATTCCCCAATCGTGGGAACAAGAGATTGCCCGGTTGGAAATCACCGAGGTGGGACTCAGTGGGCTGCTTCTTCGCCATGAATCAACCTAGACGAACTTCACTCCTCGGGGAGTGGCGATGTACGATAAAATTAGTTAGACATGCTGTTAGTGAAATTCAAGCACATGCCCCAAGTTCACAGCGTAACTTTGAAGGACGGCTGGATCTTTGTTCTCAATCTTTCGGGCGTGATGTGTGATGTATGAGTATAATAGAGATGCAGTCCATATCAGGGATGAACAGGATTTTGAAGAGTTAATAACTATGGTAGAGGAGCGAAAAATGACATGGAATCTTGTAGAAGAGACAGATGAACGCTTATAGAGCTAAGATTGTTTCATACAACGGTGATATAGTATACCACCTAGCTTGATGATGCGGTGAAAATAGAGTGACTGGAATGATTGGATCCGGGCTAAGACGCGCATCCATATCCGCATATGCGCCACCTGCTCTTACTCGGTAGGATAACCAAGCTTCACAACCTCGTCCGTACACCCGTCAGTCACCTTAACACCAAGCCCCTGGTGAGGCTTGGGGCACTCAATATACGTTTTAACGTCGAAGGACCCAGCCGCTTTACCTGAAATTCCAGCAACAGCACTAACAGACTCGGAATACAGGATTGAAGGGCCGGAAAGCACCTGAACCTTCACATTTCCGGTATTAAAGTGCTCGCCATTGATCTCAAGCATCCTAATTGACGCCCAACCACCCGTGCAATTACCGTGAGGGCAACCTTCAGGAACGCTGGTCCAAAACTTGTGATTCCAGCAGCCGAGATGGACTACGTAGGGCGGCTTGTTCTCAGCATTCGGGTCAACGCAAACGCTATTCGGGCCGCATATAATATGGTCAGAGCAATCGTCGTTGTTCGAGCAAGCGTAGCCTATGGAAAGAGAATCAGAAAATGCAGAGATTTACATGGCGTATATAAATTACCAATACCATAAGGTGCCCATGAGCAAGTCTCCGTAGTCGACAACTCAGAGCACAGACCCCCGGTGCAGGTCAATAGTCCATCACAGTCATCGAAACTAGAGCAAGAGCTTCCTGTGCAAATGTCAGTAATCATAACGGTTATGCCTCAGGCAAGTTCACAGTAAGTCTCACCAAGGGGGCTCGCAATTGCCTGTCCCACAATAAAACAGGACGTAATGACATAGATGAAGTTCAAGATAGTCGAACGCATTTTAGATTTTGGTAAAGTTGACGAGGAGAGTGCAAGAAATTAGGCTGTGAACTCGAATGGCCGAACGAAAGAATAGTGTGGATATATGGATGGAGGCGCTACGCAGAAACTCGAAGGTCGAGCGCATTCTCTCTCTATTATAGTTTCAATTCAGGCTGTGACTCCTACTATAGCAACTCAAGATCACGAAAATAACGCCATCCAGTCCCGCTGTCATAGCCTCGCGCCAAGTTATGGCCATTGATTTGCTAATGAGGATCTCATTCATTCACCCCTCTCCGGCGCTGAACGGGGACGTGGGGTGGATTTGGCCTCTGAGTCTGACACAGCCACTAGGACTTTGTGCCTCCCGATTTATAATTTCCGAGAGGGGAAACTTTTGGTCCAAAAATTCCAGTTTAGCGTTATTTATGATGTCTTTTCAGTTCCACACCGAACTCCAACATGCGCGTGAGAGGAATACTTGCGCCCAAGGCCAATTACTACTGCTAGGGCTGTGAAGGTTGGCGTGTTGTCTACTACTAGTTGAGGATTGGTGCCTAATCGGTGGCGCTTTGGGCACCCAATAGGCAGTGATGACATTAGAGTCAGCTGTGGGGAGGCTTGCATCAGCCCAAGTGAAGCACGATGTTGCGGAAAATATTCAGCCTAGCGTAGAGGGCTGCCACTCTTTTCTGACTTACTAGGAGGCGTAAAGGAAGTAACTGCCTAGATGCTAGTGGGGATTCTATAAGTATTCTACATGGCCGTTCTCACGCGGTAACGCAAAGGTGCTGATAGGTTATCAGGTAAACATAGTCGACGAGGGTGAAACTAAATTCAGCAGTCACCAGGTACGCCATAATGTAATGACTTTCGGTACTGCCTCCTCGCGAATGACGATTCTCGTATTTACTGCCGCGCTAAGCGGGTTATCCTCTCAGCTATCTAAAATATGCAGTTCCCTATCAATAAAAATAATCGTAATTTATTCAGGTGCGCGTGCAGCCTATATGGCTATCACCAGACCAGCTGATGTAAGACTCAAGTCGTACACCAATCTAGTGACTCGGGCCTTTTAACTGACCTCTGTACAGTTTCCTCTGGCTTCTAGCCGGTGAAAAATGGACTGGAATAGAGAGTAGGACAGTGGCTGGCCGAAACATGTCAGTCGTCCGAGTGGCTGCGTCGAGTAGGTCCAGTGCAATTTCTAGCTAGGAAGGTCTTGTACGTCTGTAGCTACGCCCCTCAGAGTAACACGTCACTCTATATGCTCTAAAAACGGGAGCAGAAGGCATTCTTGCTAATTACGTCTTTTGACATTCGTTTGTGACCTCCAAATGTTGAGCTTACGATTACCCAACCAAGTTACCACCCAGTATCAAAGTTGATGCCCAGCTCTCCGAGTCTGGGCTGTCGTAGCATCAGTTATTAATGCTGTTTTATGTTGGAGGCTGAAGGTCAAAAAAAAAAAAATTTGGTCAAGGGGGACACCTGCACCAAGAATTAAAGGATTTCCCTTGATTTTGTGAGAAAGGAAGTTCCTTGCTTTATTCTATCCGCCAGTACCGCTACAGTCTACATCTTCAGTCGTCTCTATGGCCCTCCCTCTGACCTTGGTGCTGGAATTGTCTTTCTCCTGATCCTCCAGCTGGTTATTTCTGCTATAATTATTATCCTACTTGATGAGCTGCTCCAGAAGGGCTACGGTCTCAGCAGCGGTATCACCCTATTTATTGCTACTAACATCTGTGAGTTTATTATGTGGAAGGCCTCTCCCCAATAACAATTAATGCTAATCGTGGCCCTGAGTTTGAAGGTCCTGTTATCGCCCTCGTCCACCTCCATATAACCTGACCCGACAAGCATCGCGCTCTCCAGGAGGCTCTCTACCGTCAGAACTTGCCTAATATATAAACCTCCAGACCACTCTTGCCATCTTTGCCGCCGTCATCTAAATCCAGGCCGTCCGCGTCGAAATCCCAATCAAGTCGTCGCCCTAGCGTGGCGCCCACGGCTCATACCCCGTTCGTCTCTTCTACACCTCTAGCATACCCATCTTGCTACAGTTTACTCTCTCTTCCAACATCTTCCTTATCTCCCAGATGCTCTACTCTCGCTTTTCTAAGAACTTCCTTGTTCGTCTCTTTGGTGTCTGGGAAGTCAAGGGTGATTCCTTGCAGCTTCACGCCGTCTCCGGTCTTGTCTACTATATATCTTCTCCTCTGAACAAAACGGAGACTCTCCTCGACCCCACCTACATGGCCGCCTACACCATGTATATAGTCAGTACCTGTGCTCTCTTCTCCAAAATGTGGATTGAAGCGTCTGCCCTAGCCCCCGCGATATTGTCAAGCAGCTCAAGGACCAGGGTCTTGTCATGGCCGGTCACCGTGACGAGAAAACACACGAGGAGCTCAAGCGTCTCATCCCCACCGCCGCAGCCTTCGGTGGTGCTTGCATTGGTGCGCTCTCCGTTACCAGCGATCTGCTTGGTGCCCTTAGCTCCGGCACCGGTACTCTCCTTGCTGTTACATAAGTTTCCGTCGTTGTACACCATGGCTCTGAGTTCCAGGGGCTAACCAATTGCAGTATCATCTACGGTTACTTCGAAATCGCCGCCAAGGGGGATGATCTGTCCGATAAGAAGGATATGATCATGGGCTAATTGGTGACCCTTGGGAAACTGATGACATGCCACGAATTATTGGGGTGCGGATAACTCGTATCAACGTGCATCAATAGAACCCAGAGAGAAAAGAAAAGAAGAAAAAATTATCATTGCTCTACGAGATGACCCAGGTGCTGGCCAGGGCAACCTAGATAGCCAGAGACGACAAAGGTTACAGGCTTAAAAGGCCTCTAAAGATCCCCTAGTATCTAGATAGATATATAGGAATGCTTTCCGACGGCTCAAAAACAAAAACATCCACATTTAGAGATTCCTCAGGGCACAGATTCCGTACCATGGAAAATAGCAACTGCCCCTGATGAAAATGATGTCCGTGTCCCTTTTTTGAGCTCTTCACGTTCCACAAAAAACTCTCGCATTGGATGTTGTGGGATCCAGTTACTTTTGTCTGCTTACACCTGATCTAAACTCACCCTTTTCAACCCGTACAGCAAGTGGTAAAGTTAGGAAGATGGCCCGAACCATACATCTCATTGGAAGTTCGCGCTTATTCCTAGCTCATCGGTAACTCTGGATCCCAATTCTGAGCGACTCCGATAGTCGGAAAACGGGTTCAAACGACATGTGACGCCCTGACTGGATTCACGGTCGTGTGTGAACGGAATTACGATATTGAAGTTACGAATCGAGCTAACGAACTTGTCACCCTTGGTCAAGTTGAAGACATGTATGTCGCTGATGGGGATTGCTCCAAAGCGGGCTAGAGCCTACCGATGCCCAGCCCATCGACAGGATTGAAGAGATTGCACTGAATGTGCTGCTCCATGCCCCAGTCTCGTCTCATCTTTCAGTTCCGTGAGTATAAGAACGGACCTGAAGTTTATGCATACTACCTCTAAAAGGAAGTAATTAGGTGCCAAGGCGTCGCACCTAGCAGTGGGTGGTAGAGAAGCTGATCGAGAACAATGTAATGTATGCTGAAGCGCTTGCGACCCTCGACTAAGCGCCAAAGAATTAGTTAAGCATCACAGAAATATAATTAAATAACGATCTGATATTCACCCCCATCAATAATCGTGGCTTGGGCGAGGGATTAGCTGCGGGGAAGGTCCGTCACGGAACGGAGACTCGGAGGGGTTTCACACCTGCAAGCGCCATCTATATATTGGCCAATCTGAACAAGCCAAAACGTCATTCTTCGCACCTCGGCATGGTTCTAGATGCGAGAGACTTTACAGCAAGAACACTCAGTGCAACACTGTGGCTTGTGGAGCAGGAGAGCGAACCAAGCCGTGTCAATCTGGTCGAGTGGCAGGTTGTGAGGGGTCAGGGGTGGCACACAGCCCTGACTCACCGACGTTTTGCACGTTCTAGATGCTGGCCTGTGAATTTAAAGACTTTGCAGGCTGTTTATATATTATGAGCTCATAAGAAACATGCTCGTGACTGTTGTGTCCCAAGGTCATTTAAGCTCATTCTTCATTTATCTGTGTTTAGCCTTCACTTGGACCGCCCACCCAATATCATGTTCCAGCCTTCAACCTCTTCGAAGCATCAAGCTATTCAGATTTTACCTCTTCTTGCCCTCTTTTTCGGAGGCATTCTTTTTGTTTTCATCGGTTTCAACGCTTGGGATATACCGGATTACGGACTTTGGTGTACTCTGTCATGGACTGGCCCCATTCACCATCAACGCGAATTTCGCTTTCTCTCGTACCTTGATACTCAGATATGGTTGGCCATCATCGGAATTGGCGTAGGAATCCTCGTGTATGGCTTTACAGAGACCTTTGTATGTCTGATTGACTCAAAGGGCTCTCAGAAACTAGAAAACCCCATCATCTTGCAATCACCTGCCCGAGGACCATTCAGCATGCGACAGTGGCTTGGCCTTACTTTCTTACGATATCTGTTACCACTCGTATCGTTTACGGTCCCTCTTGAATATCAATTTGGGCTTGTTAATGTCAACGCGTGGGTGGCAGAAAAACTAAACGAAGAAGATTTATTCCTGTCCACGGTCCCCGTGCAGTGGATAGACTTCGAGAGTGCCATAACACCATGGATTACCGACGGCACTTCTAATGACGGAAATCAAGCCTTCACCCATAGATTTGCGTATCCGATCCGCTATGACAAACCTCCACAAACCATCTCCATGGTGGGAATGATGGAATGCGGCCTGTTCGAAGACGATGACTATGGTGATGTGGTCACACGAGAAATGATCATGGTTGCCAATATGACAAAAGAGTCTGGTAATTTCTCTATGACCAGAGACCACACTGGTTGGATACGTGCACAGACGACTAACCGAGGGTGGCTTTACGATCCTAATAAGTCTTGGTGCGACGACGCGCAATGGGCCGAGGCGGTTGTTGACTATCGCATCGCGGCACCGGGCAAGATTCAGATCCAATGGACAAGACTCGGCCCTTGGCTCAGTGATGGCTCTACTGAAAATTCTAGACCTGAGAGCGTTGTGGCCGAATGCCGCGTGACATACGACATGTACTATGCGGTCGCAGAAGTTAGGCGGGCCGTTGAATCTGGCAAATGCGGCGACATTTCCCATGTTAACGTCCTGGCCTATAATACTGAGAGTCTTACCAGCAGTGGCATCAAGGATGGCCCACATAATATATGGAACTGGGTAAATGCGCTCATAGGTGACGAGAAGTCATGCGTAGCCGACGGCGTGAGTGCTATCGTTCGTGCGATTATGACTCTCACGGAGCGAGAAGCACAGGATCGGATTGAATGCCACAAGCTTGGATTCCTCACGTCAGCTGAGCAGCCATTCGGGTCTGAGCTCACCCCGCCTAAGAGCTGCTTTTCCGACTCTGACACCGATATTGAGCGTTTTATTGAAATAGTCGCCTCAGGCAAGAGCAAAGCGAACGGCGGGGAGGTGACGGTACTGCTGGACCAGGAGCTGGAGTTGATGGAGCTCAACGTTGCGTCAGTCAAGGAGATGGTGGAGGAGATGGGCGAGATTGCGGGCGATGGAAGCTGGAGGCTCGAGTTGGTAGACTTACCGGGCGGTTTGACCGAGTTGAGAGGGTATATTGATGATGCGCTGGAGAAGGATTCTAAGGCTAAGTGTGGTGATGGGAAGAAGAATGATTCCTTCAGCGACCATTGGGATCTGCCGGATCATCTGACATACCCACGCTTTGACGGGGTGTCTACCACAAGGCTTAGAGGTTTGACATCCAGGGCAGCCTATATGTTTGTCGGCATCGGAAGTGTCGCCATTATTGTTGGACTGAAAGGCATCTGGCTCTGCCGCCGAGTTGGATTAATTAGCGGCGATTACACGCATTTATGATGCTCCGTCGGCCGAATCGCTGTCAGAACACTTGATCACGGGAAGAAAGGAGGCTGGTAGCTGATTGGAATCTAGCATATGCTGTTTTGAGAGATTGGGTAGTTTGTTGTCAATTGGAGAAGAAGGCACGACGAGATACGACGAAATTGATCACATCGGTTATTATGTCGAGCACAATGTCAATTGCGAGTCTGCGACGGCCATTTAGAGTGAGAGGTATCGCTGCAGCAAGCTGAACTCGGCTCTTGACCTAGTCCGATGCGATGTTCTCCAGATGTGCTCTCGATTCTATGCCCTATGATGTGTCTTGGTGTTGAGGCCGTCGGGCTTGCGTAAATTACCATTTCGAATTTTGCAGTTATGCCACTAGCCTATTTAGTATTAGTTCATCAGAAAGTTAACCAATTAGAATTTAGCAGTTATAGTAATTACCTCTTTGAATTTCGCAGTTACAATAAGCCCCCCACTGGGTTAGCTAGCCACCTCCCTCACCTAGCTACAAAAATGGGCATATTATTAAGTTTAACTATTATAAACACTCTTAATTAAATAATAACACTATACTAAGAGAACCTTAATTAAGGCATTTCTATAATTTCCAATTGCTATTCTAAGCATATATCTTCCATTTTTAATTTCTTAACCTTTGCTAATATTGCGGGTGGATCCAGAAGCTTGTATATTGCTTTATGTGCCTTTACAATATCCGGAACCTTAGTAAATTGTTTATTTAGATTATAAATTACCTTTCTCTTTTTCTTTAGTCTAGATTCCTCTACTTTATACTAAAGTAAAATTAATTTCTTATCTTAAGTAACTATTATAGTATTTTAATAATTTAATTTTTTATTAACTTTTATAAGAAATAGATAAATTAATTAATTTAGATTAATTAATAAAGGGATATTTTCTAAGACTTGCTG
>CAKNEU010000382.1:0-17112 GCA_930272665.1 Mariannaea elegans | reverse complement strand
ATATTACTAAAGTAAGAAGAAAATCCTTATAAATTTAAGTTAAAAATAAACTTAATTAAAATCTCCTCTTTAAGAAAAGTCAATCTCATAAAATTAGCACATATATCTTATCAAGCGCATTAGCTATTTATTTTATTCTATAGTATATTATAATTAATATTATAAACTTTTACTACTTCTCAAATATTAAGCTTTAGGTCTTATTTTATAGTAAAGACAGCAAGGACAATATTAGCTTCTTTTAAATTGAAATCTATTAGTTGTAATTTAATTAAAACGCATTAGAAGATTAAAGGGAGAAAATATATATAGAGTATACAACTCGCTTGTCTGTACAACTCGCTTGTGAACTACGTTATATATACTATATCTTTTTTTAAAAAAAAAAGAAGCTAATATCCTCCTTACTATTGGAGTTACCAACTATCAGCTTCTGCATCTCGAACATTCCCCGACGAATATCCACGCCTCTCAATCACTACGTCCCATCCTATATATAGCTTCATTCTCCAACGATGACTGTCGTATATGCCACAGATATATTAGATTCTCCGGCACCCGTTTGTCTAGATCCTAGCCCCCTACAGAGATTCAGCATCTTTGCAAGAAAATTTCCATCAGACTTGCCCATGCAGAATTGCAAGTTCTGTGTAGCCCTTGTTCCTCATTCTGCTTCTCACACGATACCAAGCCCAGGTCAATTCATCAAGCGAAAATCCAAAGAAATATTCCGAGAAAGTGGATGCATTGAATTGAGAATGCTCCAGGAGCCATTCACCCATTCTCGTTTCGACCTCCTCCATAGTACTTACCTCTATTGGCCCTAAAGCTTCGTCGGAAGAGCTTGTTGTATCACTGGCCCCATGAGTTTCCCCAACCCGGTCCACTGTGCCCTGGATTTCATTTGCCGTGTCTGATACCGACTGCGTCTCAGTAAATGTAGGATTCCCTGGTTGATTTAGGGTGATACAGTATGGCTCCCATTGTGCTACCTCGGATTGCTCTCTGACTAGCTCGATTCACATTCTTCAGGATTCGTGTCGGCCTCGTCAAACATGTGCATGTCACAAGTACTGGCTCTGTCCGATATTGGTTGCATCTTTAAGGTTGACTGCTTTTCTGCTTGACTGTTGTACGGGATAACTCGGGTCCTGGATAAAGGCTACCTAGATATCTGAGACAACAGATATTACAGAGCTTGATAAGCTCTCCCGGAGACCGCAGAGAGGTCTCCGGCATCCAGGTAGATAAATAGGTGGCCGTCTAGCCGGGTAGATAGAAGAATTAAGCATCTTTCATTCCTTCTGACTCAATTATCGATTCGTTGGCTTAGTCTCGTGTCAATTGCACAACATTGACCAACTAGAAGCCTCTTAGTCCCGACTCCTTGGAAGATCCCAGTTTTATCCATGTTCTAACGGTTGCATAAAACAATCAACCGGATCTCCGGTTGAGCTAATAGGTCAAAAAAGGTGTAAATTACATACAGATTTGCCCCATTGGCTCTTTTTGAGTTAATTGCTTTTGCTCTGATTGTCTTTATTCATGGGTTGCGGCACAAAAATTCGGTTATCGAACGCTTTCCAAGTGGTTGGTTATTACCATTTGAGACTAATATGGAAGTTACCAACTGCCCAATCTGGCTATGCGTTAAACCCATGCCCAATCGGTCTTGCAAGACTAGCCAATGAGAAAAATGGTCTTCTTTTGCTAGGGAAAGCCTTTGTTAATGCTGATATGCTAATTGGTGGCTCTCTGTACCTGGGTTGAATATAGTATGCCATTGTTATTAGCTGCCTTATTACTTAACATACCATTTCGGGTATCTTCGATAGCCAACTGAAGGTCTTCTGGGGTATATTGAGGTATTGTGAATTGCCTGAATAGGTCAAATTGCCCAACTAGGTGATATTTTGAGGAAGAAACGTGTGTTATTGGAGACGCGTCGCGTTATACGAGGCTCTATGCGGAGTTAGCGGAAAGTGGGTACATCTGTTGAATAATATCAAGATGAAAACCGGTATTTTGTTAAGGTTGTCTAATCAGACTGGTGATCAGACTGGTAATCAGTCCACTGATCAGACTGTATAACTCACTAAGAGACCTAAGACCAACCGAGTAGCCCTGGAGGCCTCATTGATCTTGGTATAAGAAACCGACCTCTGTACGATAGCATGAAGAGCAAGGCAGCAATAGATCAATTAAATTCTTCGCCTTCAAAAATTCAACAATTATTAAGAGTCTTACTGCGTCAGGCCGTGCTAGCTGAAAAGGTCGTAAGTTCGGTCTAGCCAAAAAGACCAGAATGTCTAAGATAAAATGGCCACCTAAACCTTAAGTAAGCCAAAAACTCACAGAGTAAAGAGCTGTTAAAAATGGTCCAAAACAAAGGTCCAGCTTAAAAACGTTAGAGTCTTTTAAAGTTGAGGGAGTGTATCAGATATAAGCCTAATTGACAAATACACTGTTAATTAGGTCGCGAGCGGGAATGGTCACAATAAAAGGGAAATAATCCATCAAATGTCAAAAAATAGAGGCGCAATAAATAATTAATTCAAAGGGGTCAAAAAACCTGTACTGTAAAAGGCATGTCCAGTCCCTCAGTGGAATGATTACTCACCCACTCTTTATGCGGAGAGCCGCGCTTGTAACTACCAGACCAATAGAATGTAACAATAGAGTAGGTGCACCAAACGTCCCTGACCACCACCACAATAGGATCATACGAGGGCTGGTACAGCACTTCTTGGGCTCATGCCTTACATATCTGCTAAGCTACTCTCCGACATTCTACCAATTATCAGGTACACACTTAATTGAAGATATCATGTCGTTCCAGCGTACTGCCGCCAGATTAGTATGTGGGTTGCCTATGCCAATGGGACCCCCCCTCTCTCCTTGGCAGCCATAATCTCTAGAGAAGCCAGTCAGTATGGACTAATCAATTGCAGCAGTGAAGAGCTTGCTTTGAATCTACGTACTTGTAGATCCAGCATTGGGTTCTGTCTTTGTTGTCGGTGTTAGGTGTCAAGGCGATGGAGCTTATCTTATCATTCCAGAACCCCCGACCGCCTGAAAGATCTTGGCATTGATATTGGTTGAATGTCAGGGTGGTACACTGCCCTTTAAAGTTGATGTTTTCGCACACTTGGACACTTGCCAACGGGATCGGATCTGTGGACCGTTCTTGGGTACTCCGACGGGAGATTTGTGCAATGTCTTGGTTGGCACTTAAGCTCTGCGTGGGATGTGCATCGCCCGGCGAAGAGAAAAGCACAGATGCCAGTAAAACTGAATTGACGATAATGCGCATCATTTTGGAATATTCGTTGTTGTGGCCTTTTTTTTATGATTTGAAAGATAAGGTAGCTTAAAAATGTGACTTGGCTCTCCCCGAAGACAGTCTGGAAGCTAGATTCGAAGCTCTTGCTGTTCTATCTAGTTGAATGGAAAGCTATTCATCTTTTATAGAAGAAAATGAAGGTCGCAAGGAGGCTAGACTAGATAGCTATACGAGGTTACCAAAAGAGCTTGTAACATGGAGCAAATGGCCCATTCTATGTTTAGTCTTGTAAGCGGCAACCCAATTCGTATTTCTGTTCACTCTTATAAGCGGCGACCTTTTTCTTTTGTATTTTTGTATTTTTACCCACTCCCATAAGCGGTGACCTGTTTTCGTATTTTTTTTTCCTCATTCTTATTTGCCAAACAATCGAGTACCTGGGACCTTTAACCGACCTTAATTGCAATTTAGCCAGCAGCCCGCATAAACAAGAATATAGTTGTAAGACGAAGAAATAGGTAGGAAGATGAGGTAATAGAAGCTCTTAATTTCTCTCAACTATCTGTATAATAAGGAACGTTATTTATGCCTCGAAGGCATGTACTATTTAGGGCTACGAACTTGGTTTCAGGAATGTGAATTTGTCAATCTATCGTCATTACATATTAGGCTTCAATATTTTTTGTGATCAATATCATCAACATAGTCAGGCCATTCCCTAAGCCTTAAAATCCTAGTCTTATGGTTCCCTATTGTTCATGTTGATCAATAGAATCTTATATAACTAAGTTGTAGACAAAGTTGTGGAAGATTTGAATTAAATCTTGTCAGGGCTAGTTATAGATTGAAATGGATGGTCCGGGCTCATTGAACGTGGTATGCTCAAGGTCCACCCTTTACGAAGTTTAAAAAAAAGGTTAACTAGTTGACTATGGAGAGTATGAAAGGAAAATAAGACCGGACCTGCATCACGTGTTGCTCTGCTCTATTAATAGCAATATCTTCCTCCGCTCTTAATAGGGATCGTTCCTGCATCCCATGCATGAATGGTCCCCTGCGGCAACGCATGTGTCACGTTTCGAACATTTACGGCGTGTCGCGAGACGGCCAACTGCGTCAGATCTCCGCACACCAGCGCCAAGAACCAAGTAACTGTTTCTGTACCCTGGTCGTGCTGAACAATCTTCAACGTTACAAAAGGCGTGTTCTGACTCTGCCCTAACTACCTCAAGCTCTTACAGGCTTTCAGTACTAACTGTGAAAGTGTTGAGATGTCCCGGACATCGTCTTCCGCTGTGGCTTACAGTGGGGTTATTGTGAGCACCAACCCCCCTATTGAGGGTTCCGGATAGCTTCGTATCCGTGAGGGGTTTCTTTGTTCACAGACCCTATAAAGCTTCTTATTGCCTTGAATAACGAACCTTCCTATTGTCTGCTTACGGTCTTCAATTGTGATGATTATCACGAGCCTGGATGATGTTGATTTCCTTTGTTCTGTGACTTCCGGAGGCCCCGAGGGCCTCGGTTATCACAGCTTCTATCCAGGGATAAATAGGGGACCTTTTAGCTAGATAGATAGAGAAATTAAGCATCACTTTCCCTTCGAAATCATCGATCAATTGGTCTTGTAGTGCAACAGAAAGCCTGTTTGGGTCGTGATGGCTGTGGGCTGCCGAAAGGTTGCCGGTGTGGTTGTTCGTATTCTGGGCCCCAGCTGATCTTGACTTCGCAACCAGGCGGATTCAAGACCGAAGTGGATTTTGCAACTTCTTCTCCCTTCTGGGGGGCAGGAAGCAGGATGGGTGACGGGATGAGTTATTTACATCAATCATCCGGATTTTCCAGAACAGGTCCAACACCATAATCATAATATACTCATACCAAGCAGTAGACCCAACTACCGAGATATTCTCTATAAAGCACCGCTACATATGCTCGAGCTCCTCATCTATTTTCTTATCCATAAAAGTCAAGCGCTGACCGGTCAAATCTGTTCCAAGTCGTTGCTGCACTAATTAGTACGCGAACCTGCCTCTTCGTCACCTTGTTGAGGTCCATCATTGCCAAGATAGACTTAATGGCCTCAGAAATAGCTGAGTCATCAGACCCGCCAAGTCCGCCAGGCCCTTGTAAACAGTCGAGAGATGAGCCTGGCTGCGAAACCCCCAAGTTAGGAGATGGTCCCCTCATCCCCCAGGCTTAGTACAGAGCTTGACCGCTTAGGATTCCAACCAGAATGCAGACGGGGTTGTGACCTCAAGAAATCCCCCCGATGTGGCTCAGGTGATGGAGTATCATAGCCTCTTAGTCCAGTGGATGTCATGGGCCGGTAAGGGTCTATGGAAAAATTCTGGGGGTCATCTCTGATACTGTGTGCATATTCACTGCCCATGCCAGGGTGCTGCGATAGTATCACAGACTGGTTTCCAGGATAGACATGCATTTCCGAAATGCCGTCACGTTGACCGGGCAGGTTGTTAATGGCAGCATAATTGTTCCATTTCTGGAGGGGGATCGATCGAGGATCAAAGGGCTCGTGTTGGACAACAACTTTCTTGTCGCCCTTATCTCCGAGGACAATGCGCGTATTTCCCTACGAAAAATTATCCTGGTTCCAGAAGGAATAAACTGGAAGAGCAAATGAGTAGATTGGCAGTGCCATAAGATAGATGATCATCCATCCAATATGTTGCCATTGCCTTTTAATGACAAAAAGAGCAACTTGAAGTCCATAGATGGCAGCAAGTATGATGACTGATATGAGAGGAAACGAGCCCTTCTTGCTTATCACCAGATACATCAAGTAGCCCAAGTAGACACATGTTGTAGGGAAGATGACGGTGCCAAAAAGATCAACAAAGACGACAAAGCGCATGCTAAAGCAGCAGGCACCACACAGCTCTTTGATGGATATTAGTTCAACAAAGTTGTGAATAGTTGAGTTAATCCAACGTCTTCGCTGAGACAATAGAACGCTCCAAGACTCGGGTGCAGCGGTTTGGCATTTAGCGCTAGGATTGAACTTGTAGGACATATTAGGGAAGTGCTTGATCATAAGTGTCGTAAGATATCGATCTTCTCCGAGTGAAAGAAGATTCTTCTGGTGCAAGGTATCCAGATCACAGATACTATAGTCATTGATAACAGTGTCTGATATGATGAGCGGCTTTCCTTTGTCCTTGGTTCGGAGTCGGTACGTGGTAAAACTAGGTAATGATCAGTACCTGCCAGGGTTGGGGTAATTATGTGACAAACCATCCAGGCAAGCAGGTAACACTTCCAAACAGCGACTCAAAGGCCTTGGTGAGGTGGTGGGAGATGAAGTATTCATAAACCTGAATCATAGTCCACCATGTTCTCTGATCATTCTCTAAACTTGTCTCTCCACAAATACCAGCGATTTTGGAATTATGGACGCAAGCAGACACTAATCGACTCAATGAGTCTTCTTTGACGCAATTATCAGCATCAACCATGAGAAGATACTCATAAAGTTCCGGATCAACTCCAATGATGTTGTTGAGATGGTGGAAAATGTCAAGTTCCAGGGCGTTCATGGGAGCCTGGTGGTGAACCCTATTCAGGAAGCTCATGAGAAGGAGTTGCGAATCTCGTTTGCCACGGTTTCCAGGTTTTGCAGAAGATTGTTCCGGTTCCTGTCCGACCTTTACAATTACGATAAAAGGGACAATATTTCCCTCATATTCGTAGAGTCCGGAATAAACCTTACCGTAGTTGAGCTGTTCGTTTCCAGATCCGATTGACCTGAATGCAAGGGCCGGAGGATTAACATTCGGATCAACACCCAAGATATCCAGGATAATTTTGGGTGTCGGACGATCGTTGCCCTGACCAACAACAATACCATCGCAGATGATACAAATTAGCTCGCGTTTATTGTCATAGTCCAATCCGGCTAATGAATCGATGACCTTCCGAAGAGAGTCCTCGCCTTCAGTGTACACAGGCACCTGACAGATGACAAACTTGTTTTGAGGTATCGGACGGCCTTTCGACCCGAATTGAAGCGCACAGATAAACTTAATGCCAACAACACTGTTGTGCAATTCACACGACTAAGCCAACGGATCGATGATTCGGTCAGATAAAATGAAAGATGCTTAATTCTTCTATCTACCCGGGCTGAAAGGCTTCCTATTTATCTTACCTAGATGCCGAAGGCCTCTCTGAGGCCTTCGGAAGAGGCTGTATCCGGTCTCGAGCCCTTGCGGGCTCGTTGTCCCAGACTAACTAGGTTGCCTTACCTAGGTCCCGGGCAATCCCGTACAACAAACACAACAAATGAGGATAGTGTAGGCCAGTAGAATCCAGTTGTTTACTTGACACCTTGCCGAATCTCGGAAGTCGGTTATGCCCACAAAGCTGGTCGCCTTGATGCAAGTCCAGCTATTCATGATGTTGGCATATTTTATTTTATTGATTGAATTCTCAAGCAGGTCATCAATGGCGGATTTCAGTTGTTGTCCAGGGTTGTTCTTCCAGAGATCCGTGAGGTCACTATTAAGGAACTCGTACTGCGCAACGTCGGGAAATCGCTTTTGGGTATAGAAGTAATTTGTCAAGTTGTAGATTTTGTTGCCAACAATGGCCCACATGTGTTGATCGTTGTTGCCTTCTGATTTGACCTTGGACTCTTTCCAGACAAGATCACCGTGGTAGTACTCCTTTATCGTTGGCTGGAAGTGTGACCAGTACCAATCTTCTTTGTCCAACGCACTTGTACGATCAGAGGCATAATAACCAGAGGTATGCACACCAATCTGAAATTCAGGCGTGGTGTTGAGGGACAGTCGCGTAGTCTTCGCGATTCCTAGCCCTTTACAAGCCAAATGAAGGGGCGAGACAAAGTAATCATCAAGGACAAGTCCCATAAAATATTGCATGTTGGCCATTGTGGTCTCTGTATTCGTGTCGCTGTGCTGGCGCTTCCAAAATTTCGAGATGTCATAGACCTTGCCATGAATTCCCACCCAGTAGTCATTTTCGCCTTGATGGGTTGCAAGTTGCTTTTTATTCCAAGCCTTGTCAGAGCTTGGGCAAAGGTTCTTTCCAAAGCCGATCAGCCAATAAATGACTAATCCATTCATGAGAGCAATCAAAAAGCATAGGACTACCTTTTCACGCCATGCCATTCGGACTTCTGATCGCCGCATAACGTGATGAAGAAGTGGCGAAGGAATCCAGAAAGTCAGAGCCCACACGAAGGCTACCCATGCTCGCCGAGCAGAGCTAAGCTTTGTGGTTTTCACTGATCCATTCCCAACCTGGAACCCGTCGAACATGCCCTCGTACTCGTGTCCGTCTCCTTTGTTACCTAGGCCAAAGTCGCCAGTTGTGACAGTTTGTTTGATGGTCGGTGCTCTGGAGCCCAGGACGCTCAGATTCTGGTGATGATCCATGACAGATCTAGAGGCGAAGCTTTGCAACAAGTGACCAGTGCTCGCTTGCCGGCGGTCATTGAACTCCGGAGGGGCGAAGAACCCATTTCCATTCCCATTCGCTGACCAACTAACCTCCGAATTAGCTCTGGCGGGCATCATGGTCATGTTACGATAATTGCCAGACGCCATAAGATCCAAAAGATTCTCGGCTTCCATCCACACGCTTTCCCATAACCAAACGCGCTCTTTGCCGATGAAAATATTGCCGAGGTCCCAGCCGCGTTCGAGTATCCATGCTTCGATTCCATCTTTGCCATCATTGCAACCAAAGCTTGCATAGCGTTGATGGAATTCGTCGATGAAGAAGTCGACGGTAAAACTAAGATCTTTATTCCGTCGGTTTGCCCATTATGGAAGCTTGCATGATCGAAGTTGTCGGGATATGCTGTTCGATGACCAGGATGAACCGGTATCTGGTATTAACGAGTTGTTGTCAGTTGGGTGAAGAGACAAATGGTGCCAAACCCGGTTTGATTCGATGATACTAGAGAGATTCATCGGCGTCGCCTTTTCTGTGAGGAACCCTTTAAGAAAACTCTCTTCAGAAGCATCACTGAGTTTCCTAAGTAGTGTTCCCCTCCTTTCAATTTGATGCTGCCGTTCTCTGTGCTGGGTTTCATCCATTACATCCAGGTCCACAGGCCATTCAGACACTGCTCTTTTCATTTCCTTCAAGATAGAAGAGCTAACTGCAGGGACCGTAATTCCGTCATTAATCACCTCCGAGTTAATGCCGATGGAGTCATCAAAAATAGCCCGCATAGCGAGTGCTTGACCCAGCGTAGGATCCGCAACCTCAATAACAGTGATGGAGATAGTGTTATCATCGTGAGCACCACCGCTGCGTCGTCGTTGGTTTTCGTCAGGCAGACCAGACACCTCATCAGCGATTTCTTGGTTAGCGATGGAGACAATCCAGTTGACGAGCGCCTCATATAGCGCACCAACTAGAGTTGTACGGTCCTCTGTCCTCGACTGGTGGAGGACCTCTGGCTCTACCCTGATTAATTCGCTGGCATCAGCACAAACCTGTCCTAGCTCGTCAGAGTCGGTCATGTAGTCAAGGGAGTTGCCAAGTTTCAGCAAGGCGGCAAGCGTTGAGATCAATTGACGATGAGCCGAGCCCTTGATTCCAATTTGTTTCAACGCTTGACGAAAGTCATCTCCCAAAGCTGCATCATCCGGGAGATGATTAAATCATTCCAAGTACGCCTTGCACTCTATTTACTAGGTTCTTATCTCAGCATATACAGTAGTCAAATCGCTTCCGACCTGTTTTGGTCCTTTCTTGGTACCGTTCTTCAACCAACAGTTTCCCCCATTTCTTTTTACATGTTCTCCCATCTTACCAGAGAATGCGACGCTCGAACATGTGACGTCCGATTTAACGTATGAAGTGCTGGCACCCAGGCCAGCACACGCATCCATACAGTCATCGATGCTGTAAGCTATAATCACCGCCAGGTCAGCAATAATCCCACCCTCTTCGGCGGCATTTCCAGACTGCAGATCGACTCCACAGTACCAACTGAAGTCGACATTGAAGACCGCTGATGTATAGATCTGTGATATAGACTTGGATGGACAGTTCAATTCCACCAGCGAAACTTCTGCGGGGGACTTTGGTGTATATGGGCTCTCATCGCTGTAAGTTGTATTGTCGCCTGTCGTTTCGTTCGCAGAAGCGTCGCAGCGCTCCCGGCTACAATAAATGAAGCGGTCAGTACTTATTCCACTACTTATGGTAGGGACGAGGTAATGAGTGCTAACCTTGAACAGCGAGACAAAGCTGCGCCAAGGCCTCCACCCACGCTACCTCCAACTATAATAGCGGTTATGACAGCAATGATTATCCCGGTCACTACTAATGGCAGGCCGAATGGTGGCTTTGGTCGAGTGAGTGGCTCGTTTGCTAGAGGTCCGGCCGGGTTATATACGGGCAGATACGCAGCCTTGGGAGATGTTGCTTCGATGCCGTTTGTAGTGTCGACCTGAAGGCCTTCGCTGTCGGTTTGAGCGGCCATGGGCTGCAATTCAATCGATATCATTCAAATGCCGTGTACAAACAAAATATCGTCAGTGGGTGGTCCTCATAGGTAAGGTATTCAAGGAAATGAAAGGTGGAGGGTTGGAAATTGCGGTTGTGCGAGTTTTCAGGGCCTCAGAGCCTATAAGGAGAGTCTAGCGTGGTTTGGGTAGAGATATTCTAACTCTCCAAAATTAGACGACATTAAAAACAAGCACTGCCACAACAGTTGCAAGCAGCGCCTCACACACTTCCACATACGCGCGTGTGGTGTTATCCAATTAAAGCAGAGGAACATACCTTTTAAATACCTCTGCCACCCCTAATTATACGATAGGAGGTTGTGTTGGGTTGGTCGCGAGGTTCAGCCCCAAATGAGCAGCCAATCGGGAGGTTGGGAGGATTGAGGATTCGCTCAGCTTCACCCGTCTTGCTCACATAATACGGTTCAAACAAGAAGTCTCCTTGCCATGGATTGGAGGTGCTAATATTGCTTCGTATCTATTTCCTGGTTTCTAATTCGCTATACCCCTGCCCAGAATAAAAGCCACAAGGGCCCTGGATTAGCTGAAGAGACACCCCCAAGTGAAGCCGCCGCCGAATAGGCTCGGCGATTCCCATAAGGGTAACTAGTCTGATTACAACACATTTTAGTAAAATATTGTTGCTGACATGCATAAATAAGCCTTAAACTTAGGCTTATTTTAGTATTATTTAGCTACAGCCTTGTGCAACCTTGAAAGTGACCTCAGACTGCGACCTCGAACTTGCACTTATCAACCTAAATTAACCTTATATTATGATACGCTTAGCTCATGTAGTAAAGAATGCGAATGGGCTAAGATAGGTAGGTTATATGTAATCTAAAAATTAATTATAGAAAGACTAAGTTTACCATCCCAGAGGTTCTAATATGTATTGATCTGAGCAGAATTATTAGAGAGCTAAAATTCAAGATTTGAGTATTTAGAATGGTTATGCATTACCAATTCGACCACTGGTTGGGGACATCTTGGAGCGCTTAGCCCTACATTATATGCGGCCATCGCTACAATCCAACCTTTTTTTTTTTTTTTCAACTTCATAGGGCACGGTCTCATAATTACAGTGGGGGGACAAAAGTGACGATGCCTCTCCCCACTTTCGCAATCGCGTCGCGTTTCGCTTCTTCAACGCGACAACCTCTTCATCTTCAAATCCCATTTTCTCAACAACCATAGCTCCAGTGACTCCCAGAGTTGAATATAGCCCTCACAAGAGGACTAGAATTTATATAAAGTACGAAATGGGAATTTCCCAGCGGCGTATCGCATTTGGGGAAGGAGTGTCACCAGGGTCAGTGTCTAGCATCATCCGACGCTATTCCGACCAGAAAAGTGCATCCAGTCGCATGCGATTAAGACGACCACCTAAGCTTTTCGAGAGGGATAAAAGAGCTATTTTTCAAATTATTAATTAAGGTCCTTTTATTAAGCTAGCGGATCTTCTTATTACAGCAGGCTTGGATGTCTCTAAGCGTACTCTTTTGCAATAGCTTGAGGAGGAAGGCATTTATTACTAATATGCCCTTTAGTAGCTATTACTAACTCCAGAAATAATAAAAAAACATTTTAATTTTATTAAATATATTAAGATATATTATTAAGCTTTTAGGAATATTAGATTTTAAGTAATAAGTTTACAATTGCTTATAGGAATAGCAAAAGGTAGGAGTAGGTTCTTTACCTAAAGGTACTTTTAACTTATATTATAATTTCTTTATTTATTAATATAAAGTAGGGCTAGCAATTAGATCCTTTATATATTTAGCTAAAGGGCAAGTTAATATTTTATACTTAAATATTCTAGGAAGCTATTGCATATTTATCTTAAATATCTTTATAGCTACTTCTTAAAGAACCTAAATCTTATTTTAAAGGTATTACTAACTGCTATATTCTTAAATATCTTTAAAAGCAGCTTCTTATAATTGCAAAACCTAATTCTATATTTACTTAAAATAATACCCCTATATATATAGCTCAAATAGTGCAAAATTAGCTATATAAATAGGCTTAAGATAATAGAGTTGCTTTAGTAAATTAACTACCTTATTTACCTAATTTAAATCCAATTGACAATATATAAAAAATACTTAAAGAAGAAATTTGTAAAGATTTCCAAATCTCTTATTATTACTAAAGAATAATTAATTATTATATAAGCTATATAAAGCTACTGTTAAGGTTTAGGAGGATTTTAATTAAGACCTTATAAAAAGCTAGTCTCCTTAATATTGCGAAGACTTTAAGCTATAGTAAATACACGCAGCTGGTATATAAAATACTAAGCAAGATAATACATCTCCAGAGGCTAATAAACTTAGTTCTTAAGCTATAAACCAATAGATGCAAATTTGGCTGAGAAATCCAGTCCGAAAGTTACATAGTGAAGACTAGGGATTTGGGTCAGGTGGGAGTGCATTGTCACTTTTGTCAACCCACTATAAATTAATCCTCTTTACACTATAAGGCAGGGGACAAGCAATCCAAAACAGAGCTCCCATTCGCCCAAAGGATTTTAGCAATTACCAGTAACATTTTCTTATTTAAGTACCTATAATGTAGTTTACAACTGAGTAGGCTATACAACCGAGTAGGCTACCTCCCCCTACTCTCTTACTTTTATTACTTAATTGCCATCCTATAATATAGATATTCAATAATTCCTACTATTACTAGATTTTACAAACACTTTTACTTCTACTAAGTATATTCTTGCATTATTACCTAGCTTCTTGTAAATACTACATTACATATTACAACTTAAGCTACGGCTCGTATAAGGCGCAAGGCAGTAAAGAATAATAGAATTATAAAAATACAAATAAGGTAAATAGGCAACTACTTAGGAGCCTCTTACCTTTATCTTACGCTAAGACTGTAATGGGATTGGAGGCATTTTAAGCCTGCATAATAGACTAGTTACCCGCTAAGGCAAAAGATCTAGCAATAATTGCAGTTCCCGCAATTAGCTCACTACCTTACATCTATATATAATGCAGGTATATATATGTACACAAACTCCATTACATTATATTCCTTTTTATTTATAAATACCTTTAAAAGATTAAGTATTAGTAATAAAAGGGAGAAAAATCTAAGAAAATAATAAAGATAAATAATATATAAATAAATAGTAGTATTACTAATTAAAGGGGCCTATAGCTACTATAATAGTAGTAGGGGTAATAGTAATAGTAATAATAGTAATAATAATAGTAGTAATAGTAATAGCAATTATAATTATATAAATTTCTTAATAGTAAGAGGGGTATAAGTAAGTCTTATATTATTAAAGCTATAGTAAAGCTCTTTAATAATAGGAGGGTCCCCTAATAATTACTTATTATAACTATATTTAAAATAGTAATAGTAAATATTAATAAAGTTACTATTTACTTAACCTATAGTCTTTAAGTTAGGAAGAAAAGGAGGTTAAAGTTATAGTTAATAGTAAGTATAAGCTAGTAAGTAAGCAAATTAACCTAAGAGCTATAAAAGGGTTAGTAATTACTTATTATTAATAAGGTTAGCATACTTAAGGCTAATACCCTACTTAAGATTAATAATACTCTTTATAGCCTATATAAGTATAATAAGAGCTTTAGAGGGATTTCTATTATTCTATTTTATAATAACTTCTACTAGTTTAAATTAGTAATAAAGAAAATATTTTTACTTAGTATTAATATTTTAATATAGGATAGTAATATAAGCCTAAATATAAGTAAGTATAATAAGGTATATTAGCTATAGAAGAAGTTTAGGATTATTATTATTTTTAGTAAGTAGGTTTATATTACTAAGGATATTAAGTTATAGGGCTTATTAAGATAGATTTATTAGGGGGTTTAAATTAATAATAATATTAATTTACTAAATAGTTAGTATTATTAACTTAGTTGGAGAATTCTGTAGGAGACTTTAATAATTATAGTAATACTGCTAAATTATAATTGCTAGAACCTTAATATAAAGGCAGTACTAGCTTTTTAATAAAGGTAGAGGTAGAGGCAAAGGCAGAGGTAAAGGCAAAGGCAAAGGCAAAGGCAGAAGTACTTACTATATATCTTCCTCTCTACTTATACCTAGCCTAATAGTTGCAAGACTAAGATAAAGGCAGTTATAATACTAAGCCTTAGTAATAATAATAAGATTATTATATTAGCTATCTTTATATTTATACCTAATATACTAATAGTAATTACTAAGAATAAATATTAAAGCTTGAAGCTAATTAATAGGGCTTTCTATATAAGTAAGAAGGTTATTATTAACTTAAAGTATTTAAGGCATTAGGTATTAAATAAAATAGTTATCTACTTTAGCCTTCCTATTAATATTATCTTATCTTCTAAGTTAATAAGGAGCTATAACTTTATAAACATCCCAAAGGGTATAATTTTACTAGCATCAATTAGCTTTATATTTAAGCCCAAAAGGGACAAGAGGTTATAGCAATAGCATAAGGTTATGCGGAGGGGACTGTTATATACTGCTGCCTTTGCTTACACTAACTATAAAGTGTAAGGTTAAATGCTAGCAAACCTAGCTCTTAAGCTCTGCGGCAACTGCACTAAAATTAGAGAGAGCGGCTTAAGCGAACTATTACACTACAACCTATACAGCCTATATGTATAGCTATTAAGGTACTAATCGCTAAGTAGCATAACTCTACTAGTAGAGGTTAGGTGCATTAATATTATAGGCAATACTATCCCAAAGTATATAGCAAACGCTAAGGCTAAGCTTAATTGGTTGAGTAAGGATATAATATAAAGTGCTAAGGCATTAGACTGGTGGGCAGACTAATGTAATTTTTTATTAGGGTAGGTTAAGTTAAGTGCTAATAGTTAGAGTATATAGCTTGCTTTATAAAATATTATAATTGTAAAAATCCTCTCTTAAATATAGGTCTGACTTTTTTTACTTTAACTTATATACTTTAGCTTATATATACTCTTACTTATATATATATACATTATAAGAAAATAAGATTAATCCAAATCCGTTAATTTATCTAACTAGCATTAAGGTTATATAAAAATTATATAATATTTATATAATCTTATTATTACAGCGTCAGACGGAACCGGAATATCGGTATAATAGTTAAGCAGAGCAAAAGGTATATTATATGATAATGCAAGACTGAAGCTTGCCCCTCTTTCTAAAGAGAGGGGTAAGCTACCTATAAAGGAAACCCCTGCGAGTTGTACGGGAGTTAGTGCTTAATCACCTAACATGGGATTATTCCTTGGGCATCCAATCCCATTACAAGTTCATTTTTAACCTAGATTTATAAGGATTTCCCTTACAATTGTATAGTGTTAAAGAAATGGCTAATTGACTGCTTGCTAATTGTAATATATTACCTATTGGCAAGTGCTAGGCTTTTAACTTTATTAGGTAATAACTAAAGCTTAAGATATATTTTTTTTATAAATATAACTATTAAAGGGCTAAATATAAAGATTTAATTATTATTTGTAATTAGTTTTAGCTTATAGAGAATATAATTATAAAATATAGTATTAACTTAGTTAATATTTATAATTTTAATAAGATTGGCTTTATAATAGGTATAATCTTAAGTAAAATAGTTATTATAGGTATAAATAGGTATAGAAACCCGAAATTAATATAGCTTGGAAATTAGGAATAGATTATAGTTATTTAGGTAATTAATATAAAAGGTTAGGCAATTTAGCTATTTATTATAATTATAAGCTAATATTACCTTATTAATTAATATTAAAAAAGCAACCTTTTAGGTAATTAAGCTATTATAATAATTTAAAATAGCTAAATTAATAATAAAATTAGTCTTAAGTAACTTAAGTATTTTAATTAATATATATAAAGGGCTAATAGAGGTTTATTCAATAAGCTAAAACTATATTAAATTGTTTATTTAAAGCTAAGGAGAAGAAGAACAATCTACTACATTTTCGCTGCAAGCTTGCTGCTATATAGTTATAAGAGCGGTAAGGTTGGGCAGAATTTAGGAGGGGCATAGACCTAGTACAGCTAGGTCTACTAAGTCGGGCTCCAGCCCGTAATAATATATAAAGAATTAATTAATTAATTATTATTATCTTTTAATTTTTAATAAATATAAAAGTTATTATTTTATTAACTTTAAGAAATATTATAAAAAGAATAATATTATTATACTTTATATATTACCTTATTTATTTTATTTACTTTAGCCTTTTAATATTAAGTACTTTAAGCTATTTAAAATAACTTATAATTAAGAAATTAAGTAATTAATTAAATATTCTATAACCTATATTA
>CAKNEU010000381.1:0-17128 GCA_930272665.1 Mariannaea elegans | reverse complement strand
TTAGAAGATTAAAGGGAGAAAATATATGTGGAGTGTACAACTCGCTTGTCTGTACAACTCGCTTGTGAACCACGTTAACTAAAAGACAGAATAATATTGCCATTGCTCCATCACCCACCGGACTTGAGCATAGGCTAATATCGCCAATGTAGGTTTCCAGCCCGCATGCATATTATAAACCAGGTCTAGCTCTAGGCCTAGGGTCTAAATCTAGCAACTGGGGGTCTCCTTCAGCATCATTGCCAAGGTCATTACATTCATCATCATTAAGTTTATTATCCCCCACCCCATACCCAGCTTACCTACCTGGTAATAGCTTTCTTCACGTTATCGAGAACCACAACCTTCCGCGGGGCAGATTTCCTTGAGCGGTTTAGAGAAAGGTATAATCAGATATTCGAGACATTCTTTAGGCCTGAGTGCAGATGTAGGTGGCATGCCCTTTCCTTGCTAACAGCAGACACCATGAACGACCAGGCCAGGTCGACAAACTAGTACTAATCACACCATCATAGGCGAGCATGCATCCAGACGCCATATGCTAGAGGAGACACACACGCTTCAAGAGCGGGCCCAACACCTTCAACAATCACTTCCGCCACTCTCAGACATCTTCAGAGATGGCGGCATGAACAACGCCCGCCAATTCTTCCCACAGTGGCAAGAATTTCTCTCACACCAGCCACCGCAGCCGCTCTCGTTCCAAAAGACCCAGGCTGCTCTTCCAGCAGGGTCGGTAACGGTGATGCGACAATATGATATTGATAGTATGTGGTTTGGAGCCACGAGCCTCGCCGCCATCCAACCGGTTAACAAATTCCGCCTTTCTTTTCTCCCCCCCTTTATGTTAAACATTTTACACCGTGAGATCATTTAGCCTCATGGCCTCGATATCGCATATATACGACATATTCCGCTTGGTTCATTTCATGTATCCAACGTTCGCCTCTTCGTCTTCCTCTTCTTCCTAGCCAGTGCGGAAACAAAGGTGCGCGCCTCTTCCAACGCATTGTCCATGGATCGACAAAGAGACCTGTACGACCACACCATCCTGCCGGCGGCGTACGAGACCATCTCTGATCCATGTAGACAGGAAATCCCCGAGACATTTGACGTTGCCTATGCAAAATCACGCTCCTTCTAAGAAAAGCCCGGGAACACGCGGTGGCAGTCCAAAGATGGGTTACGAGCACTAACCTTATCTTACACCGTGCCTGGAGATGACCTCTCTCGCTTCTGGAATGCCATTGTCACCAAGGCCAACTCGGTCCGGATCCAGATGAGACAGGGTGAGCCGGTTGCCTACTTCCGGAACCCTTGCTTGCTCTTTCAGTCTCATGATCTCAAGAACACCTTTGCCCGCCCTAGCCTTTAACAGTCGATCCATCTTTTACAAGACAAAGTCCTCGCAGCCCTCGATCCTAACTATATTGACATTCGGTCATGCTGGCTGGACATTGGCTTCCGAGACTATGTTAGTGCCCTACTCTCTTGCGATCGGTCTAGGGCTAAACCATTTACACTCCTTTGGAGGGATCAATGTAACCACTATTTGCACCAACAGCTGCAAGACGTGGTGCCCAATGCCCAGTTTGAGGCACAATTCTTCCGATCTTTCCTCCTCCGTGACGCTGGGACCTATACCTCGGTGGGAAAGCGGACCCAAAAAGCAAATCCAGGCCACCCACATGCGCAAGAGCCGGTATCATATTGGCAAAGGCCTACAACTGCCACAAGGAGCTCTTCTCCGTCATGTTTAGCAACTATAAGCTCTACGAATCCAGTTCCCTGCCTCTTCTCGTCTTTGATGAGGGCACTATCAAATCTCTCCTGAGCAGAAGCCAAGGCTACCAGCGAGCCGCGAAACTGCAGATAGACCGCAGGAGGCTCCAGGGGGCCTGGGAGGCCAACAGATGACACCTGAGGGCCATCTCTCATTCGAAAGCCTTGACGAATTATGGGGTCCGAAAAGAAATGACCTTTCGCCTAGATGTCATCCTTTCCATGCAGAACCGGGGCTTTTATGACCCTGGCCGGAGCCTTCACACCGGGCCGCTTTCTCGGGTTATTGCACTGCATGGGCAAGCCGACGTGCACCAGCCCTTCTGGATAGTCCATACCAAAGATCTCAATGCCCTCGTATTTACGCAGGCCGCACGCATCATCCTGCCTCTCGACCATCTTTTCCGCGAGATAATCACCAGCTGGGGCTGGGGCTGACACGAGCACCAACACCAACACTAACACCGAAACCAACAAGAACGATGGCAATGGAGATGATCAGAATCATGCCGCCGATGGTGATGTTAAGCCGTCAGCCAGGCAGTTCCTTGCCTTCTACACCGCACAGCTCTTCTGTCGGCTTCTAATATATACCTGTAGCAGCATGATGCTGCTGCAGTATGACAACTGGATCTGGCTCTCTTCTTGGCAAGTTCGGGCTCAGGGAGGCCAGCTTAAGGAGCGGCGTGGTCTTGGTCTCAATGCGACCATTGACGCAATCGGGATGCTCTATATCCCCCTGTCCCTCGTCGACTGGCAACGAGGGCACATAGCTCTAGAGACGCTAATTCAGCTGTATATTCCCTCGAGTCCCGTTCAGCCGCGCCTTATCGCCCCCTTACACATTCAGGCCCTGACCGCTTCTCAAACCACGGTGGAATTTTCGCTTCAACGTTGGCTCCGGGAAGCTCGAAGAGCATTTGATCGTGGTCAGAACGAAGAGGGGCAGAGGCTGGCAAGCCGAATCATCCAGCTCTCGGCAGAAGAGATCGCCCGAGCATATCATCAGCATCTTCTCTCCAAGATCCACTCATACTGAGATCGAGTACGAGCTAGCGTCGGATACCGGAATCTCTCAAGCCTTGAACGTCTAAAACAGGCGTAGGCAGATTCGGCCGCAGATGGCGGCGCCATGGTCACGGCTCAAACGATCTGGGAGATATATGTTGAGGCATGGGCGACATATACCACATTACAGGAACAACAGCCTGGCTACATGCCTGATCGAGACCTTCTTCCAGGGGAGCTTCCATGTTGGATGGAGAGCCGAAAACATGTTCCACCAAAGGACGGCTGGTCGAGTTTTATCCTTGGCCATCTTTTCGATTGCCCTAATCGGCCTTCCTGGTATGGGAATAATTTCCTGTACATCTATAGGATATATAGGACATTTTGGGATACCATCCGCGAACCGGCAGGAGAGTTTAATGAGCGTCTCAAGTTGGTTCTGAGCTCCTGTATTACGGTAGCCTTCAATAGCGATTCCTCAAAGGAGGTCGGTACAAATTACGGCCATGATACCTGGTACCATGGCAAGCCAGCCTTCTTCCAGATCCAGTATTGGGCACCTTATTTCCCTCCACCTCGCGATAATGGCGATATGACTCTAGGGACAGTATCTGGTCACTATTACAATGTCTAACGTCATTATCCAGAGGGCCTAGAGTACAATGTGAGACTAAGAGTTATGAAAGTATAACAATTTCAAGACCTTGAGAGATTAGCTTACCGAGACTGGTACATGCTTATGAGTAGAACAGATCAAATACGCACCGATTCACGAGAGGTGATAAATCAACACTGCCTAAGAGCCCTATAGTGTATTACCTTGCTGGTTGGGCCGATTTGGAAGTGTCGCGATGGTGTTTTATCATATATTACTCCATGGATGCTCAATAACCAAGGAGCCAGCCCAACGAATAGGGAGGACTTCCTTCGCATTCCAATATTTGCCGCAAGAGCACTTAGGGTCAAGGATAGTGATGGCATTTCCCTATTGAGATATCCTACTATGATCCTTCCCACTTGGAATAATATTGTGGGTTTGCTTGACATAATCAAAAGCTTTCCGGATCTTGACCCAGAACTAAGGCAGCGGGCTCGCTGGGCAATGCGAAGGCTTGATGGCAGTAGAGCTCAGTATGGCTTGCATAGTTACTATATAGCAAAGAAAGAATCACTCTGTTCGGACATGCGCTTGCTACTCTTATAGCGGTTCTTGCGCCAGACACAGCCACCGCAGTGGGATGTTGAGAAGGTAGACAAAGGGCTTATGGTGGAGATTGAGGAGGAAAGTGATGAAGAATATGATGATGATGACGGTGATAACGGTGATGATGGTGGTAACAAAATGGAAGATGAGGAAGAATATGAAGTAGGTGAAGATGATGAGGGAGGGGATGGCGAAGATGAGGAGGGAATTAGGTCTCATGTCAAACCCCATTCGGATTTATTTTCACCCCGGCAATCTTATTCAAGACGAGGCCCGACCTGGATATAGCAGATATGTAGGGTTCCTACGATAATTCTGACGGGTCACCTGTCGAGTCCAGCATACAGTGTCAAACGGGTCATAGCTAACCCAACCAAGCTGCCTGCTTGTGGCAACCTGACGATAACGTCAACCAAGCTGCCTGCTTGTGGCAACTTGACGATAACGTCAAGTTGCTGCCTTCTCGTATAGCTAGCTCGGTGGCAACCTTGCCACCTCACAGACCTTCAATTTCCCTCTATAAAAGACCGACCTTTTTGTAACAGATAGATAGAAAATCAAGAGCTTCTATGACTTCTTTTCCTACATTTGAATGTGATATACAGACAGCCAGAATAAAACCACTCAGCACTATTCCGCCAGAGTTGATATATATCCACAGGAAATCGCCAAGCTTAGACTCAAATCACTTACATCACAATAACCTAAACCATACGACATCAAACGAAGGTGAGCTAGCTAGCCTACAAACTTCAGTATGTCGCTTTGTTAGCATAATGCCACCTGAGAACTAAATGAAACGGCTTCAACTCTTATCCTCTTCAGCTATCCTGCCTGTTCACTTATTAACCCGAGAGCAAATATCGTCCAAATTACTACATGTTAACTACCCTACACCACAACCATTTCTAGCAACGTTGATGAAGCACTCGCGCAGTTGCGGGAATGAAGGGATCAAGTCGAATTAGCCTCTTTTATTAACCATCAGGCTAGTAAACTGTTGAGATGTCTCGGACATCTTCCGCTGTGGCTTATAGTGGCTTGCAGCGGGGCTATTGTCTGCTCACGGTCTTCAATTGTGATGATTATCACGAGCCCGGATGATGTTGATTTCTTTGTTCTGTGACTTCCGGAGGCCCCGGGGGCCTCAGTTATCACAGCTTCTATCCAGGGATAAATAGGAGACCTTTTAGCTAGATAGATAGGAAAATCAAGCATCACTATCCCTTCGAAATCATCGATTAATCAGTCTTGTAGTACAATAGTAGGCAAAGTGCTTATTTCTGTATTAGCATGACATAAACAAAAACCTGGACCATGATATGGCCTTGACCTACTTCCTGCAGCCGACTTGCCCAACTAGACTTACCAATAACGACCAGCAATACATCAAGGGCCTAAATGATAAAGGCCCTTGTCGTGGCATGTTGATAGGCGCAACAAGGGTTAGTTAGTTAGTTGGCCACCTAACAGCTGGGCTCTCTCCAGTCATTAGAAATCCGTTACCCCTCACTTCATTCACTATTGACTGCGTCATTTCTTTTGGTTACCAATTGCTCAGGCTCACTGATTTGCTTCGGACAGACTCTTCGTTTGAGCTTTGATCACTATCACTGCCTTCATCAACACTGAAAGCCATGACAACCGATCCTACCTCACCAGCATGGACGCTTGTCCCTGCTGAGCCAGGCGATGTGCGTACTAGATCACCCCACCCGTTCCTGCTCATAGTGATCTTCATGGCTGCATGCAAACCTAGCCTATGCTGTGCTGCGCTAGCCCTTTCGAATTAAAGCGGGCTAAGGGGAATGTCTAGTCCACCAACCCATCATACAAATTAGACGACACTATGTCCCACACAAGCAAATTTAATTGTGTTACCACCCGCCTGTATTGAATATACCTTCTCGTATGTAAAGAATGCGATATTACGTAACTATAACGCTGGACGAACATTGGTGATTACTTCTGAATCCTCACAACATACCGTCTGAGCCGAAACCAAGGGCGGCTTTTTGATTAATATTTCTCAAGCCGAACCGCTCGCTTTTGCCTGCGACACCTATCAAAAGAATCCACAGCAAGATCGGTTTTTGGCTTTTGGAGTTTTGTTCGGCGCTGTTTGAGTTGACACCGAACTCGCGGATTCAAGCACAGCAGCATTTCGTCCCCCTGGATATGGCCTAGCCGAGTACTGAGCCCCGTGTGAGTAAAATTCCTGGGTCTCCGGTTTCAGTTGCTGATTTGCTCTTTTAGGCGGGCTGGGACGTTCTGGAAGTGGCATCCTCATCGGCGGAGCACGCCCTATCCCTCTCATGGGTCCATCAGGGAATGTGGCCGGATTTGGAGGACGCTGATGACCTATTGAAGTTTTCGGCCACGGCATCTCACTTCTCCTAGCGACTGGTAGAGGCGTAGCTGGAGGTTGTGGAGGGTTCGTCCATGTTCCTGACTTTGCCATACCATTTCTTACCGGAACTGGCTGGACGGGGGTGGGAGGTTGGACGGGAGGTTTCGAGATTTTAGCAACCCAGAGCTCCCATTCCGCACAGGAGAATGTACTAGCCATGCCTCGACCTTCCACGTCACAACTCACTGTCAATGCGCAAATTTCATCCATTTTTGGCCTCTCCATCTCAAACCGCCAGTAGTCAAGTAGGCAGGCCAATTTGTAGTCTCCGCTGGGCTCAAAACAACCACCGTATCCATTGACCTTTGCATGGTTCCCTTCTGATTCAAAAGGGTTCTTCCACTCACGCCACTCATCTGTTCTTTTGTCTTCCTTCACATTCCAGTGGACCCGAAAATCTTCGCAGTGCTCTACCATCTCACCAATACGCTTTACCACGCTCGGCGAACAAGTACTCTTTAGCTGGTTGATCTGAGCATACCTTAGTTTCCGAACGAGTTCTTCCAATCCAAGAAGCATGATGAAACGGGGTGCAGTAGATGAAACAGTAAAGACTGAATGCTCCTCATGGAAAATGATGCAATGGGCTATGCCTGGGTAATACTCTTTTTTGCTGTCTCTAATCCGGACAGGTCGGATACGATGTTGCAATCGAACAAGTACTTCTCGAAGTGGCTTTAGACTACCCCAGTCATTAGGACGAACTCTGAGGCGTAGCTTGCTGAACTTTTGCGCAATAAGTTGCAAAAGAGCAGTCATCGGACACGCATTTTGATAATCGTTTACAGGGAACGCTGGGGGTTCCGCTCCCTCATTTGCAATATGCCGATTGCCAAAGGAAATTTCCGGGTGGTTCTTTCGAATCTCACGACGGATTAAGCTCAGGATGACTTTCAGCCTCCTTATCATTTCCTCTAGTGGTCTAATATCAATGCCACCTTCAAATTGGGAGAGAAGAGTCCGTGCCGCCACGTCCTGTGCCGCCTTCAGAACTACATCATAGTTGTTTTCTGCGACTTGCACCTCGTTCACAACCCAGTCAATGGGACCCCTTTTTGGTATTTCGAAGTCCAATATGTGTTTAGGTGGACGCTGGGGCCTGGACTTGGGCATGTTGACGTTGCGGCAGCCAGAGCGGACTTAAAGAGATCGGGTTGCTTGGCCCAGAGTTGATTGAAGTAACGGAAAATGTCAAAATCAAAAGCCCGACATGCTAATTATTGGTTAGTAAAGCGGTTTGGGGGAGATTGCCATGCTAACGAACCTACCGATTTCGATCCTAGGGTGGGACAATATGTATAAGAAAATGGTGTGAACCAGTTATAATGTCTGAATGTAAATGATACCGCGGCGGGTGTAATCTCAAAGAGTATAGCGGTAACTGTGCCCTTGAGGTACGAAAAGGGTTCTATTGGCGCTGTCCCTCCTCCCCCCCCCCCCTTTGCCTTGAGGTACTCAAGGTCTTTTCGCTCTCTAAGGAACAGCTTTCCCCCCAGGGCCACCAAAGCGCCTCCTTCTGATTGGACACAACTCAATTTCCCCTTTCAGCTGGCTTCTAAACCTCTTTTGGTCATCCGTTCTGGCTTTTCATTGGATATTGCCATTTTCTCTACCCTCGTTGATAGGCTCAATATCATCTAGATCACATGAATATCATGTGATCTGTTTCGTATGATCTGTTTGAGGCTGTTAAATGGTAGTTGAAGCTATGTATGACTGCTGTTCTTCAGTGGTTGTTGCAGAAAGATTAAATTGAAGTCAAACAGAGTGCTAGATTTGATTGAACCTACGGTTTCCCCTAATAGACGAGTAGCTGCTGTGCCTCTCTTACTGTCTGTTCGCAAAGTCGCTCCAGCCTTGCCTCCGCTTTCAACATGTCTGCATCTACATTTTGCTTAATCATATCTCCTTCTCTCACCTTTGATAATAAGGTAATCCCATTTAATGACCGGCACCGAGATAGCTGCACATATAGGCTGGTGGCCTCACATGGTGAGGCCACCGCCTCCCCGTTCACAATGGTTGTCTGTCTGCCGCGTAACTCCAGTGCTACACGTTCTAATGTGCGGCCCTGGACTTTATAATCGGTGCAGGCAAAGGCTGGAGTGCATGGCAAGCCCCGTCGCGATACATCATGCCTTTGCCATAGCCGCTTCTTCTTTTTAGCAGAGATCATTGCTGACATGGGTAGAAGCAGAACTGTTCCCGGCGGCATATTGACGAAATTGAAGCCACTAGTTGTCTCGGAAGCAAGAATGATGCCTGCTGGTGGCCCAAAATGGATAGTGATATCATCGGATATATGGTGCCCTGGGTACTTTGGGTCAGGGATCACGGCGAGCGCCCGGTAAGCTGCACCATTGACAAGCTTGAGACCTTGGTGCACGTTTTCGTTCACAACTACCGGCATGTCAGGGATGAACATAAAGATGGCAGGAACAGGCGTCTCGCTATCATCGTTAATACTCAATATTAACGTTGCTTCAGCCTCTGATGGAGTTCCGTTCTTCCACTTATGCTCTGACATGAAGATATGCACAGGAATCTGGCCTCGTTTCCGATGAAACAAGATCCCCTCCATATTTAGATTCCAACGGTTTCGGTTCAAGGGAGTGATAACTGTAAGCCCAGTTTCCCATGCAATCTGCTGCCCTTGCCGGAAGCATTGCGTGTTCAGTAGATCAACATCTGAATGATCTTGAGCGCCGTTGCGGATCCGTCTTAGCAGCTGCTGTAGTTCAAGATCTTCTGCTGCGCGAACCTGTTCATTGAGAAGGATGACAGTCTTGAACTTTGACCAGAGAGCATGTGCCTGGTCATGCTGGTGACGCTGCGTTGGTGTGTACGGTTTATCGACATTCCACTTGACATTAGCGGTAGGTATAATCATCGATCTCTGCTTGACTGGTCCGAATTGCCGGAAGTCGCCGCAAAAGAGCACAATGGGTATGCCACCAAAATCCTCCTCCGAGCCTCGTAGTCTGCAGAGTTGCTCATTGATGCGATACAGGGTTTGTGCTCCAAGCATACTCACCTCATCAATAATGAGCAGCCACTTGTCTTGCCAATCCATGCGTACACCACCATCAATAAATTGTTTTGACGAACCGAACGACTCTCCATTCTTATCGTCAACCATGCTCTTGGTAAATTTACAAGCCGAATGGATTGTGATCCCGTTAATGTTTGCAGCTGCTGTTCCAGACATTGCTGTGACAAGCAATCTATTCGATGCACCTTTCCTAGCAAAGAGCGTACTTAGCACCTCAATCACCCGAGACTTCCCGGTGCCACCTTCGCCACCGAGAAACTGACACTGGTGCTGATAAGCGCAAGTCCTGTTGCTGCCTTGGACGACAGCATCGATTTGGCGGCATATTAATAGCAAGGCCATTTCCTGGCGCTCGTTCAGTGTGAACTCGCGTGCAAGCTGACGACCAGCATCAAGATAGGATATAAAAGGAGCAAAGCCAACGGTCACCGTCGGAGCTCGCGGCTCCTCCACATGATCCGTTTCTGCCATCTCGACATCGTCTTCACCAAAGCCTCCAAAGACGTTACCCATAGCTTCACTGGCGTTCCCCATATCCGCGCCTACTACCGTTGTCTCTCGAATGCCTTGTATCCTGCTGATGACCGCATCACTCGTTTTCTTCTGCTCTGATTTGACAGCTGCTAATACTGCTGGCGATGGTAACTGCTGGGGATCGATAGATCTTGATGCACGGCATTGACCGTCTCTCTCGACCTCGACATCTAGATTGTTGATACCACCAACGCAGTCTTCTTGGAATTGATCGAGCTGGTGTAGTGCTTGAAGAAGGTCTGGCGAACCAGCAGTAATTTCTCCAGTGTCTGTAGCACTCCGAAGGACTTTGATCAATCTGGATAAATGGCCACCTGCCTCTGCATTATATGAACCACCCTCTTCTTGATATGCATCGACGTCACCTGCTAGGTCCATTCCGAATACCTCCTCACCCATTGAGGCCCATTGCCGAGCATCACGTCGTGCATCCTCTGCCGATCTCTTGAGCAACTGAATGTTGTCGGCAATGTTGGTAAGCCTGGCTGGCAGACGATGCTTCCATCTTTGCCAAATCTCATTAATGTTATCAGATATTTCCTCCACAAATGACTCCCAGGGCACAAACATTCCCAAGTGCTGCACAGCAGCCCTATGCAGACGGACTTCTGTTAGTCTATAAAGACATCAAAATAATTAGAAGTTCAATATACCTTACATAGTAATCGCCCTCTTGCTCAGAAGCAAAGTCCATGCCCAGAAAACCATCAAAGCAAACTGTAGCATGATTGCCTGGACGCCGCACCAATTGCACCCACTCGCCTGATAATGGCCACTCTTTATCGAAAGGGATCACAGCACGCCCATGACAAGGCATATCCTTCTTGTGCAGTTGGATAAGAGACATATAATCGTATAGACAAAGGTCTCGAAGAACAGGGCCTCGATGAGCATAAGCTTCAAAAAAGTTGATCCTCTTTCCCGTTTCGCCAATAACTACTCTCTCGACATGGCCTTCAACTTCTGTGTTTGCCTGTCCACATAAGTCGCGAAGATGTGACCATCTGCGAAATATACACCAATATAGCACACTTATGTTGAGATATGACCATTGGTTAACACTGGAGAACTCGCTTGGATACCCGAGAAGATGGGCAATCACCTCGACGTGTGACAATGGCCTATCAGTAAAGATACGGTTGGCCACCCGCATAAGGAACTGCCGTATCTTATTACCCTTGATCTGGGCTTGCGTGCTGCCCTTATGCATAGGCAAGACTTGCTCGCTATCGTCGGTTTGCTCCAGCTTTGATGTAGGAAGAAGGCTTGCTGCGGCTGCCACTCGCTTCCAAATGGGATCTTCGACTTTTGTGGTGTAATTGGTTAGATAGTAGATTAACGCCATTGTCTTTCGTTGTGTGCCGATGAACGCGATGTCGTGATTGTGCCTCAGACCAACAGCCATAACTTTACTCCATCGATTGACCATCCGATGGGAGCGCCGTATACGCAAGACGCCATCCTCAGTAAAGTGGCTCTTCTCCACAAATGGCCAAGGGGCAAGGAATCGACATTGTTGCTCCCTGCCTGGCCTACTGATAGAATACTTGAGACAGGCAGCGCTATGGATGTGGATTTGCGTTGATCCAGCGCAAAAATTGGCCTCCTCTTCAAAGCTGGCACTGAACTGCTCGCGATTTGCAATTAAATTGCTGATGTCCGATACAACAGATCGACTGCTGCGTACAGCCGAAAAGCCGTCCTGGTCAAGATCCTCAGTGAAGATGCTATCAATGTACTCTAGAATCTTGTTCTTGTAGGTTGTGCCGCTTTCATCATCGCTACCGCTCTGCCCAATGATAGAATTAAGTGTGAGATTGCCATGCAGCCACAGCAGACCATGGAGATGAAGAGCACCACGCTCATTCGTCTCGACTGCCGCGAAATACTGCCCAACTCGTCCAAAAACTGAGTTATTGCCAACATTAACGTAATGCTCGAAAAACATTTGAATCTCACGATGGAAAAAGATGGCAGAGCTCATAGGATCAGATATAGCCAACTTTACTCTCGAATAGGCAGTATTCAGACTTTCTAGAAACGCCTCAGCAGCCTTGGGGCTGTGCTTTCGATATGCAGAGAGTTTTAACTTGACAGGGTTGGTGATATCGTTCGGATTGATCGTAAACCATATGGCAGGGATGCCGAAGCGTACAATAAGCGATTTGATCTTCCGGCGCATGCTCATGCGCGACTCGCGAGACATAGGCTGCCTGTAACCATAGTGGGACAGGCTTCTCAGCAAGACATTGATGTCCTCGTCTTCAGTTCGCTTATCACTCTCCAATTCAGCGGCAGCCCTCTCTAACCTCTCCGTCGTTAGTGACCGCACAATATGCTCAACGCGTGCAAAGTCGTTTCTTCTCACTCCAATCATGCTGACAGTCCGATTCCTTGACCGCACCAGGATATTAAAGACCAGAAACGAAAATGCCGGGTGGGTAGCAAAGTGGCCGCCATGGCGGCGCAGCACAGCCTTAGTCCACAGTTCTAACGCCATGTTTCGTGTCTTGAGCGTACGCGGTGCACCCGTATGACCACCATATCCCAGAGATCCTTGCTGTTCATCCACAGCAGCCAGCTCCTCAACAGCGCAACGAGGACCTCCAATCCCGAACGGGAACAACGTTGGGAAAGCCTTTGCAAAATACCAATTGTCATTCGCATCAGCAAATGTATTTCCATTGCGAACATGGATATACGGTTGTCGATAACTGGGACTGTCTCCAAGACCCTCCTCTGCGATGCTTGGAGTTGCTGGTTGATGTTCGGACTCCGTTACAGTCTCCACCGCAAAGTGCAGCTTCTCAACATCATTGGCACTGGAGCCAGTATCTAGCGGAAACATGCCGGAAGAGCTGATCTCGTCTATATAGACTCGCGATGCTTCGTCCTCACTTTCATCATGGCTGCCGTCATCATCTTGCTCCACAACCTCACCAACATTCTCGACATATCCCATGCCGGTAATAATATCGGCAAGCTCGGGAGACCAGCCATCACCGCCATCACCAAGTCCTCGCTCGGAAGGCGGAACAATATGTGCAGTTCGTGTCTGCTCCCATGCAGAAGGCTCATCTCGCTCCATTCGCTCATACAACTGCACCGGCACTCCGTGAGGCGGATCGCCCCAGCTCTCCATCTCTGCTGTATCAATCCGAATGTTGCGGTATAGAGGGTTGAATTGCCTTAACCATATCAACGCTCTTTCGATCACATGCCTTCTGACAGACAACAGCTTCGAAAGATCGCGTGGTGCTGGTTTCTTCGGTCCATGCCATGATACATGCACATCATCGAGTGCTTTGACCAAAGGATGCGGAAGCACCTCCGCGACCAATTCCTCCACGTTGTTCGGGAATATGCTAATATGTCCCTTAACGTGTCTTGCGTATGACACCCGCTGCTTACAGGCATCAGGAAGGCTGATCCTTGTGATAAACCCAAAGACAGTATTGATCGCGATTAACTTCTCTTCCAAAATTGTCAAGTTCGATAAGGCTTCTGGATATATGTGTTCGCATCCTAGACTGCGATGAAGATAGGCAAATTGACTCATCTTTGAACGCATGAAGAGACGAACACACTCCAAGCAGGCATCCACATTCCTACCAGGCGGGAAACATTTGGAACAAGAAAATGGACCATCAGCAGATCTATCCAACCCGATGCACTCGATCCACTCTGTCCAAGCAATCTCCCCCATTTCGGAGGCACTGAATTGCCGATAACAGATCAAGCAGATCTTGATAGGCAGTGTATCAGTGTTATGAAACGCACGATAAAAAGATACGCAAGTAGATACCTTTTTTTCATGTGTGATGGGATTACACCATTCATGGGTGTCTGAAATCCTCCGCCTCTCTTCAAACTCATCCTCCAGAGATTGAACAGACAAGGCCAGTGCATTCGCCTGTTCATCAAGCGAGCTTTCATGCGCTCCGCCAGTAGGCACTCTTGAGTTTATTAGTGCTTCTGCTGCGTCGTCACCTATTGCAATGCTCCAAGCTCGTTTTCGGCTATCACTTGCCGTAATTGATGTAGCTGATCTCTGACCTGTGCTGTGCGATTGGGCTGATGGAGGATTTATTCTCGGCAATATCTGCCTTGGTGTAATAGCATGTAATTGCCTTGTTCTCTTTGGAGATGTGCGTGTATATTGCTGGGTTGAAGAAGATAAAGGAGTAGAAAAAGAAAAGGTTGAATGTATAGTTGAGGGAATAAATGCACTATCTTGTTTTGTTGTCTTTGGGGATTCTCCGAATGATGCATTTGGTGGTGTAGGTAATGGTACGATTGATCCTGCAGCTGATCTTCTAGTTGAGGGTGGGCTTGATGGTATATTGGATAATGCTATTGATAATGTAGGGGATGGTGTCGGCAATGGTGTAATTAATCTTGGAGTTGTTCCTGTAGTAGTTGAGTGTATATTTGAATGTGTTTTAGAGGGTATTAAGCTGGCAGAACCCCCCTCCGGCTGTTTTGTAATCTTGAAGGGAAACTTTCTTTGAGATGTAATGCCTAATGCCTGCGCTGGCAAAATCATCCTTGGATTTGTAACTACCTGGCTGCCAGAAATAGCAGTTGATATTTGCTTATCTGGGCTGACATCTTGAGATATTATCTGCCTGCGATATGTTGCGAATTGTGTACTAGAAGTAGTAGAAGTCTGACCATCTCGATTGCGAGTGTTATCGTTTACTATATCATTAAATATTCGCAATCCCAGATCTGAGATAAGTTGCTGTTTCGCTCTTTGTCGAATAGACGAAAGCTGTGGAAACTGGTCTTTAAGTCTTTTTAATGCATCAGACTGCTCCATTGAATATTTGGTATAATTTAACTTAATGTAATAATATAGATTAAGTAGAATGCCAATAATCCATTGAATAGATATTCATCAAGGGAACCCGTTTTACCCTGTAAAGTGTGTAATAAACCTAACTCATACTGTCTGCAACTATCTGGATATTTTTGCTTTTTCTCTTCCCACAATTTGTATCAACATGGCCATATCGACTGACGCTTTACCCTATAGGACCTGAAACGTCGCATTAAAAACCCATGCTAAGGGCATGGTTATCCCTCCGAAAGATAATATAAAAAAGGGGCAGAGGCTATAGGGCCAAGGGCTAAAAGGGGCATAAAGGGCTAGAAAGCTGCTATTGCGGGAATAAATTGTATTAATTTATCTAATGTAGGATAAAGATACGAGGTTGGAAGAGCTCTACAAATACTCTCAAGCTTAACCCTTCCTCGGATAACTACCAATCCAAGGTCAGTACATATCATAAGATATCTCGACTTATCTCTACCTCCCCCTTATTACCCCTTACCTGCCCCTAATCTTATACTAATACTATTTTCTTTATAATTATTGCTATTTGCCCCCCTATTTACTTCTCTATAAAGCCCTTTTACACTTACATCAAACTGATAATTTACTACTATCCACTATGTCTCCTGAATATGATATTGGTCCTCGCCGACCACTCGATTCGCCTAAGAACCATGGCAGCGATATGACAATGTTCTTTTTCGTCATGCCCTTTACCCCAAAGACCTCTGAAGACCCTCTTCAGTACCGTGTGAAAGGTTTGAACTCTGAAATGATTGGAAGAGTCATTTTGTATCCACCAAAATGGCTTTTAGGCCCTGAATATTCATTGTTACAGGCGCCCGAAAACCAAGATCAAAATGTCATCACTTTGTTTTTTGGTATTAATCTCTCTTTATTTGGGAAGTCAGTTATCAAGTCTGAGTGGCAGGATCAATGGTTCCATATGAACGGAAAGACCCATCCCTATGCTTTGACCTGGCAAATTCAGCAAGATATGGATCCAGACACTGACTCTAACCAATTCATGGATTATACGATTCCCACTATCCAAATCCGTGACTTCGGTTACCAACCGTAAGTCATCCGCTTTAATATCATCCTCATGCATCATCTAATACAACCATAGGGTAGCACCGCGTTCACTTAGTGGTAGCAATCCGTTTCCTCACACTCCTCCAATGGTTTCTATCACCGGTCCAATCCTTGGGTCAGGCGAGCAGCTATTAATGAAGGATTTAATTCCTCGCTTTAATGCTAGACAGTTGCGATGCTGCGGGTTTGTCCAACTCTGTACATACCTATGTCCTGGCGAGCCCGACAAGACACCATTTAAAGGCTATCATCCATTCCAAGTGTTCATCCTTATCCCTATGGATGTGAATCCATATCCACAACTGTACGGAAGGATGATGGACCGACCCAGGTCTGTCTTTACGACCAACACCAGCTTCACCTGCAATGGGAAGGTCATTGGCTTACTGGACCACAAGCTTATGGTTAACCCACCTGCTTCTGAGGATGACTATGTCTTCATTATTCTACCAGACACAATATCATTCCCGGAGAAAGCATCTTTACCAAATCCAACGTCGCAAACACTTGTTCCCGCGACATTATCCTCATCGCAATCAACTCCAGAGGATATCATGTCCAAGTTCATGTCTCCATCTAAACGATCCACTCAATCACGGCAATCAACCCCAACAACGCCAACATCCACTACAAAAAGATCTGGAGCCCATATTGCCAGCAACCAAACCCCGACAAAGAAACCAAGATGGTCCCAAAATGCATCATCATCCGTTCTGTCGAGCAAGTCAAATCAACAAACCACTCCATCAAGCTCCAATGTCGATACTGATACCGAAGAAACGATTCTATCAGACCCACTGGAGGTGATTTCTGTAATTTCAGACACACCGGCAAAGTCTGTACGCAACAGACATCCAACAAAGAAGTTAACAGTATCCTAATTATGGTCATGGTTCTCTCTTGGATTACTACGTTTAGCAAGTCTCTCAATAAACCTTATTGCTTTTGTTCACTGGCAGTTCAAATCCGCTTGTCTAATACCATACCCTTACTTCCTTTGTCTATCATCTTGCCCACTAGCACATCTAAGTATTGATGTCACTACGCTAAGGGCATATGTCAGACGGCAGTGGCGTACGATAGTGGGACTAACGCAGGAACAGCCATTCGATCCGCTGGGGTAACCCTGCGGGGACACAGTAAATCTCAGGTGCAACGTCACAGACCTTGGGTGCAAAAAAGCAAAAAAAAGAAAGGCGGTGTGCA
>CAKNEU010000380.1:0-17174 GCA_930272665.1 Mariannaea elegans | reverse complement strand
ACATAGGGGTAGATGTATATAGTAAAAAAGTGTAAAAATGAGTATTTGGACAGTGGCCTCTATAGTCAACCGTAGTTAATACCTGAGATGAGCTGGGAGACTATCTGGGTGAGCGCTGCATCTCAAACCAACAACCACAATCCAGGAATCAGAATACGGGACTTATGGCGGGCGCGAAGCCTCCAGAACGCGTTATGATAGTCGGGCGGCTATTGAAAAGGAGGGCCGTCCCTCACAGGTCTGCACCATTCTCCTCCTTTTTTTCATCACGATATACCCTCTTTCTCACCAGCTTCTACACCTTTCACCAGCCATGCCTCGCCAGGACCCAGCAAAAATAGCTGACAAAAGCCGAGACTGAAGGCTGGATTCACGGCCAACACGCTGAACAAGATCAAGAGAGAGGGGTCCATAAGTATAGTAATAGCACCATGGCCGACCAGGATTCTATTCTCAATTCTTTCGCAGTGTAAGTTGTCCGCCTCACTCTACTTAATACTCGCCTCCACCGATTGAGGGGGCATGAAGGACCTGGGTCTTCATTGGAGCGTCCTACATCTGTGTCCATTGATCACGGCGATGTTGAATACGACTCGCCCTTCACGGACTTGTCACGTGCAGAAGTCCGAGAACAGCTGTTACGGTTCTTAATAAGGCGGTATAGACTGCATTTAGGACCCGGCGAAACATGAGATGAGCCAAAGATTCCGATACGTTGGAATAGTGGACAGAGCTGGATTCCCAAGGCGGCGAATCCCACTGCTCTCTTGCCCCGGCAAGTTCAAGAGAGGCCGATAGCAAAACAAACGCATCAGCCGATCTTACACACGAGGTGGTCAGCTCACAACAAGCAGGTGCACTTCCGGTATGTTTGGCCATCAACGTTCCCGGGTGCCTCGCACATAACGAAGTTGTCAAGGTTGCAGCGGGAAATGAGGAGGGTGGTGATAAGGTGATGGCGGTTCTTCTCGATCGGAAAGGAGATCAGATCAATGCCCCTGTATCCGTTTTCATGCGTAAACTAGAGCAGTATAATGGCATACTGTTTCTCACGAGTAGCCGAGTGCAGTCATTCGATGAAGCAATGATTAGCAGGATTCAATCATTTCTACCCCTTGTCTTCAATAGCGCGGCTCCTATTTGTATGGGAATTCAAACCAACTCTAAGAAGAGTTGAGTTGTACATTGCTAAGTAAATCAATCACCACAGGGGCTTTCAGGATATCATGCCAAAGAATGGGAAACAAATATGTCCGTAATTAGATAGTAGCCTTATTGGCCTACGGCCACCAGGCGTAATCAATACATACTGTTGAAAAGTGGCAAATGTCGCCACCCCCGCACGCGAATATCGTCACCACAGCATCATCGCCACCAGTTGCCAAAGTAGATATAGCCTGGTTTCAAGTCCATAGGCAGATGATCGAATTGAAAACAATCACATTATTCTTCTGATATCTGACAATTAAGAGTCTCAGTGCCTTTTCATCCCAAATTTTTCCTCAATATCTTACCTTTATTTTCTTATACAGAATGGCTCTTTCTAGAGGTCTTGCGGCAACCCTCACAAAGCCGGAAGACTTCCTTGACTGGGAACATGAGCTTCTTATCCAAGCCCAAAGCCTTCGTCTCCAAAAGCACCTTCAAAAGAAGACCCCTATTGACGAAGAACCAGTCGCTCCGGATATCAGAAGAAGCCGATATATGAAGACTGCGGCAGCCCAACGGACCCTACGGTCGGAAACAGCCGATACGCACGATCAAGATATCCAAGAAACCGCAAATGGAACATGGTCAATTTCGGACCTTACAGAGCAAGGTCAAAAGATTTTCCAGCAGGATTTAACCCTTTATAAAATGCAAGAGAGGGTCTTCGAAAAGCAGGATAAGGCTATTAGGACCTTACAAGAATGGATCACCCAATCCGTCTCTCCTAGCTACATCCGAACCTGCTGTAAATCGACCGAATCTTTATATGAGTGGTATCAAAATCTGCGAGCCTGTTGTGGAAGATCTCAAACAGACGAAGCAAGAGATGCTAGACATAGATATCTAACCTTGCTAAAATCAGCCCCAAAGACAGCAAGCCAAGCAGCAGTCAAGTGGCTAGATGAATGGGAGGAAACTCTAGCTATAGGTCAGCAATTTGAGATCCTAGAAACCCTCTATTGCAAGTCCTGGGCTGAAGACTTCCTTAATGTGTCAACACATATTCTCCCCATTTGGACTGAATCATATTCAATGGTCAAAGAAAGCTCTATTCAAGACGAAACACTCTCTTATCGAGACCTAGGGAACGCCTTCCGTAATGCGCTCCAAAAAGCAGGAGCTAATACCGCCAAGAGGGCCCCTTCAGTTGCCCGCGGTGCGTTCTCTGCGAGCTATGCGGATCAGGATGATGATGGGGACGCCCACATCAATGACGGCCAGTACCAGTGGATAAGGAAAGAAGCAAGACCGCCAAAGCGTCAGAGGCCTCCTGACAGTCAGAATAAATGCCCTGCGTGCGGTCTTGCCCATAGTCTAGAAACCTGCTTCTATCTCTTCCCGAACCTAGCGTTCAAAGGGTTCAGACCCCGGGAAAGGCTGCAGAAGAAGGCGGACAAAGCCCTTGAAGAAGACCCTGACCTACAGGCCCAAGTAAGGGCTATGAAGAGGTCTAAATCTAAGTCCTCTAGATCTTCTAAGTCAGCTGATCGAGGCTCTTCAAAACAGCCCAAGGAAGAATCCCCAGACCAGTGACTATCTGGGCAGCCTATTACTAAAGTTAAGGCTGCCTTTGCAGCTCAAAGGGATAACTATCAAGACTATCCCTTGCGGAACTCACCGATCCTAGACCCTGGAGCAACTATCTCAATTACGAATGCCCGAAATAGACTTGCTGACTTCGAACAGGCTATTCTAGGTGACTCCATCTGGGCCGGAGACCGAAAACTCCCTATCTTAGGATACGGATCTATGACAGTCAGGCTTATAGGAACCCGAGCCCTGCTGCTAGAAGATGTAGCTTACTGCCCTCGGCTCCTTACAACCCTAGTTTCCCTCCGTCAACTACGAAAGAAGGGTCTCTCTTGGGATAACAGCATCCAAAAGGTCTTTATGCATATGCCCCCGGGATATCAGAAGGGCAAGACTATCCTGCGGCTAAATAAGGCTCTATATTGCCTACGGATATCACCCTTGCTATGGCAGAAAGAGGTCTCACGGACCCTACAAGAGGAAGGCTACGAGCCAATTCCTCACGAGCCCTGCTGCTATAAGAAGGAAGGAATCCTCTTCTTCTTCTTCTATGTTGATGATATTATGCTTGCCTGTAGGAAAAAAAACAGGTCAAAGGCCAAGAGCCTGATCAAGCAGCTGCGGATGCGATACAGCCTGACCGGCGGAGACCCTGTGCAGTGGTTCCTAGGGATGGAAGTCATACGGGACCGCCCGTCACGGTAGATTTAGCTATCTCAAACAGCCTATATTGACAAGATCACAAGGCTAGCCAACAAAGGAACAGCGGCAGTGCCTATGACCCAAATAGAGCTGCTGCCACGAACAGGGCTAGCAACCCCAGCAGAAATTCAACACTATCAACGGAAGGTCGGATCAATCGTCTATATCGCAGTTAACACCCGACCCGATATAGCTTTCGCGGTGTCTCGGCTAGCCCGGTTCCTTGTGAATCCGGGCAGAGCCCACCAAGAAGCCGCTGACCAGGTAATTCACTATCTCTCACAGACAAGAAACAAAGTCCTAGTCTTCGGAGGGCCCAGAGGCTTGAAGGTCGCGAGTGATACCTCTTTTGCTGACAACAGCCGTGACCGTAAGAGCTCCCAAGCCTACACAATCCAGCTATTCAGAGGGATGATAAGCTGGAGGGCCAGCAAGCAAGATACAATCACAACGTCAACAACGGAAGCAGAGCTGCTAGCTCGAGCACAAGCCGCTAAGGAGTTATTATTCGTTAGCCGGCTGCTAAAAGAGCTATCCGTACAGCTAGATAACCAGACCATCCGGATTGACTGTGACAACACTCAGACGATCAACTTAGTAATTAACAGCTGAAATAGCTACCTTAAGGACCAAATTGAGGCACGTGGATATCATAACCACTGGCTAAGACAGGAGGTCCAGAGAGGCAATATTCAGGTTAAATACACTAAGTCAGAAGATATGGTTGCTGATGGCCTCACAAAGGCCCTGCCGGCAGGCAAATGGAGCCGATTTCTCTATCAATTAGGCCTAGAAGATAGGTAACACCAGGTTCAAATACCTGAAGACCTAGAAGAAAGGCTCCAGGAATGGAAGACTATCTATAATGCACGCTCGAAAAGGAAGCTATTCGAGCCTGAGGGGTCGCTGGCATTGGGCTTCTTCGTTCTCACCACGGCGGCGTATAGCTATTCAAGGATAACCGTCCAGCACATCTCCTCACGGAACTACATAACTCGTTAACGCTGAGAGGAGTTGTCGGCGGTCGCGATGGTGGTAGGTTTGAGCAATGTAGCTCGTAATTGAAACCTGTTAACATAACATAAGAGGAGCAGGTTCGGGGAGCTAGGGTCGTGGAATCAAATCGTATACAAGAACGACCGTTTACGAATCAGATTTCTCAAAAATCACCCGAAACGCGGCGCAAACTTATCTAAAACTGTGACTTACTGCGTCTGCTGCATAATTCTGCGCCATTCCATAGTTGGAATTTCCAGGAGCACCTCTAAACCGTCTTCCTCATCCCACTGGTTACCAACCTCTTGAAAGCCAAACTGATTGATCAAGTTTCTAGACGGAGAATTATCCGGCCGGATTGAGGCTCGAATTCTCGTAACTCGCGGATCGTCTGCTGCAGCATTGAGGAGGATTCTCACTGCGGCACGCCCGTGACCTTGGCGACGATACAATGGGTCAATGGAGTAACCAATTTCAACCATGCCGTCTTGATCGGGCTGCCCGTGGAATCCCGCTCGCCCAACAATGGCCCCACTCTCCGTGCTGATGACAACGCGAGTCACCCATACGGCATCTCGGGGGTCGGCCTTGACTTGTTCAGCACGCATCTTCCAAACACCGCGGCATTCGTCAGCGACAAGATACGGCGTGAGCGCCTGGGAGTATAGCTCGCGAGCAAATGCGAGGTCGCCAGCGCCGAGCGCGTCCAGCACGGGCAGCGGTAATTGTACCAGTTGGTGGCCGGCCGTACCGTGTGCTTGTACTGTCCACGGCTCTTCGGTAATAGTCATTGTCCGCAGTGGTGTTCGTGATCAGTAAGAGAGACCGATCGCACCGTGGGGAATCGTGAGCCCAAATATGTGGGCTTAATTCAATGATATCGCAAGAAATCCAGCAACGGAGTGTAAGGAGACCGCCGTAGCATGACGGAAGGGAAGTCCTCTGTTCAGATGTTGCGATAATAAATTGCAGGAGGAAAGTCAAGCGGCGTGGAGTCAGGAACGATGAGTCACAGTTTGGAGCCAACAGGACTCGCGGTACCTGCGAATCAGGGGCATCGACATTATTGGTCGTTGATGCCTGGCGGATGTCCTCTCGGGGACCATTGCGCTATTAATGTCAGACTAGGCATGATGGGTCGGAACAAGAGGTGGTGTGGTCGGGATGTGTACAGGGGAGGCAATCCGGTCGCGGCTTGGGCAAGGCGGGCTTGGGCAACGAAAGCTGGCTAAGTAAGAACTAGATGTTACACAAGACAAATGTGGCATTTTCTGCGATCTCGCCTTTTCTTCCCTTTTTCTTTGGGTGGCTTGCAGTCTGAGTCCTTGTCAGATATTCTAAGTGGCGATAAAAAACGGCAAAACATGCGACCGCGCATTTGCAGTGACCCATCACCACTTAAATTTATGGATGGCCACAAACGGCATTATTTTGTTGGTCCGCTCGTGTAGATGTTACTGCTTAACGAAGCAGATAATGGCAACATCAGCTGTGCCATTCCTCTTGTTCTGCAATGACCAGGATACAAATAGGAAATGGACACCTTAGGGCTTCTAGGAGATCAAGTCAAAGCTTGCGAAAACGTCCACGTACGTAACCTATCATTGCCCTATTGGCTTTGCTACCGGGCGTAATAAACTCACCTACTCACTTGCAGCTGTATCACTCGCCAAGAAAGAAATCGCTCTACTTTGCGGTTCTGGCTGCGCACGACGTTCTGTCCTCGCTGGCGAGCGGAGCTCGAAACAGCAGCTAGGACCCCCCGGCGTGGGACTGACACAGGAACTTGATATTAAGCTGCCAGGGGTGTCTCAGGGCATTGCTACCCAAGTGTAGCGTCTGTCTTCAAATTGATGCTCGCCAGATGACCACTAAGAAAGCTCACGCCAAGACCTGTAAATGGTTACTGCAGACGCCTGAATATCTCAACTGGCTTAATATCGATAAGTTTAGCGAATATCCTGGCTCCTTATGGATCAATGGGAAGCCTGGGACTGGGAAATTGACACTAATGAACTTTGCTTTTACTAATACTCGGAGGAAGATAAAGGAGAATATTATTATTTCCTTCTTCTTTAACGCACGAGATAAGCTGGAGAAGTCGACAATTGGATTGTATTGGTCCATACTACCTCAGCTTCTCGAACGAATCCCCGAACTTCAATATGTCTTTAATTAATTCTCTCGGATTATCATCATGGAATAGTGGATACCATGAACGGGGCGTTAAATCACTAAAAACACTTTTTGAACATGCTGTACTTCGTACAGGCCCTTGGAAATTCCAATGTTCTGCGCTTTATTGATAATTTGAATAAATGTGACGAGCGTCAGGTCCGAGATATAATATTCTTTTTCGAACCCTTGGGGAAAATAACCATAGAAGCTGATATTAACTTTCAAGTGTGCTTTTCAAGCAGATACTACCCTCATATTACAATCACAAAGGGTCTCAGCCCAAATAGTGAAACCGCCATAGGACCGTGGGAGAGAAATGAGGGTTTCATTGTAGGTTGGTGTGATGGGCATTTGGTACTTATTGTAGGTGATGATATGACTGACTGGTGAGAATGACCCCCATATATAGGGGAGAGCCATGAAACACGGACGAGTGCTTAGATCCACAACCCTCAAAGTCTCGCACAGTCTTTAATTATGTTTATCTGCTTCTGGTGCGATAGCGAGCAGTCGAAGGTATCGCGACCCCGATAGCAATGGAAGGGAACGATATAGGGGAGCGAGACCCGACCTTGGAGAGTCAGCTTCGACTTGGACTAGCCTATTGTTTCGACAACACATGAAAATTACTTTAGTTCAGCTTTGAGAAATCGAAATAATAATAACGAAGACTGCGGGGTATTTATTCTAAAATTGTCTTATCAGCGCAGTGATATGCCTTGTGCATGTCCTGCTTAGCTTTGACCCGGTCTAGAGTACATCTAATACTCCACGTGACCTGAGGGCCACGTGAACGATTCTACCTGATATCGCCGGAATTACGGCAGAATTCCTTAATAGGTACAGACTTGTGTTTAAGGCAATCATTATGCGCAGACCCAGGTACGATACTTGCGCACGTATACTTAAGTGCCCACATGTTTTGGGCGTGGATCAATTGGAAATATATACCTCGGGGCCATATTGCATCATAACCACGCTGGCTGCTATAAGAATGGCGTTTTCAATTCTTCTTACCCATCTTAAAGTTCAGGCTAACCAAGACAAGGTCTGAAACCGCCTATATCCTTAGATTCAGCGACACCAAGCTACGGCGCGGGCCCTGAAGACCCTCGCCTCTCTCAAACAAGAATAGAATAATCATCTTTTCTATACATTACATTTCCCACTTGATAGTATTCGCATCAATCTTAAAGCGGATGAATACAGAAATTTTTTAAGATCTGCTTAGGCCTCCATGCTATAGCCCTTCCAACGAGTTTCTGACTTCTGTCTTATTACGTTCTATTCCCAGTAAGATGGGTCTGGATGGGATCAGATTGTGGATAGGATTTTGGCCGGGAAGTGTGAAAGGGACATTGACTATTCTACAATCTGATTCTACAATTTGGTCCCCGATGTCCCAGCCACACTCTGATCACATTCAGATCTACTCTACTGAGCTGTTGCACAATCTGACGATCCCATCCACATTCTCATTTCATCTAGCTTGGACGTTTACAATATCAAATTATCCCAAGAGACCGTCTGATTTGTGCCTCAATCTGAATAGCGTCAAACGGATGATTGAATTTGACGGCTGATTCTGTTTCCTCGGACAGATGGGTACGGATTCGAACGAGTTGGTCGGCACACTGCTTGAGAATTTGAGTTGCCACCAATTTTATGGTTGCCACATCTGTAAGCATAAAACGCTTCCAATTCCAAACTTGGAAGGTACCCCACGTAGTATCGTTTTTGCAAATCAATCTGCGTGCAATACACATTTTAGTAACTTCCGGAATAATGTTTTGCCGTCATCCAATAACAATAAGATCTTCGCGTCATCCACAAAGAGCACTTAAATTATCTAAGATCGTGCGAGCCGAACGTCATCATAAGTAAGTTACAAGGTGAGGAATTTATTAAAGACAAGGACAAAGCCAAAACGATTGTCCCCTGCATCCACTGCCGCACGCCACTTCGCGCGGGGAATATCAGGTCCAAAGAGAGGCTAGGGCAGAAAGCGTAAGAGCGTGTGATGCCGCCCTTCCATACTAGCATGAAAACGATATTATTGGGCGAGAGGTGCCCATTCAACTATGAGTAAGCGCCCCGCGGTCGAGCGGGTAGTCTTAGTAGATGACCGACTTACTTCTGCCCAATGTTGCCCAACCGCTTTTTTGTTTGAGCCCTGGTCGCGGTGTTATGGCTTCTTTCATAATCGTTGTTATTTTTGGGTACTGAACACTCTTCAAATTGAACTTCGGCGCAGATCCTAAAATCCCACTAAACCCCCGCGATTAGAGGGGACAAGTTGCGCAGTCAAATTGGTGGTTGTGCTTGGCGATCACAGCGGTCTGCAGGTGGATCCAACTTGTTCAGGTGGAGGCAAGTGATCTTTCTAAGAAACCTCAGCGACCAAACACTAATTGTTCTTCGTAGCTCATCTTGCCTTTGGATTATCCTGCGAGCGAACATGTTTCAACCTAACGACTACGCAATCGGCTGGATATGCGCCATACGAACAGAGTACGTTGCTGCACGAGCATTTCTCGACGACGAACATAAAGGACCGGGAGCTGTGTCGCCCAATGACAACAACGCTTATACACTGGGGAAAATAGGGGAACATAATGTCGTCATTGCTGTCTTACCCAACGGGGAGTACGGCATATCCTCTGCAGCAAGTGTCGCAAGAGACATGATGCACAGCTTTCCTAATATTAGAGTTGGTCTGATGGTTGGCATTGGGGGTGGCGCGCCAAGCAAAAAACATGACATCCGCCTGGGCGACATTGTGGTTAGCGCTCCTCGAGAGGGGAAAGGGGGTGTGTTCCAGTACGACTTTGGCAAAACCATTCAAGATCAGAGCTTCAGGCCAACAGGGTTTCTAAATCAACCTCCAGCTGTCCTACTTACAGCGGTGACTGTAATTAGCGGCCAGTACGAGAGTGATGGCCACACTCTCGAAGAGGAGATAAATGACATTCTCCGAAAGAAGCCAAGACTACGGAAGAAGTACAGCCGGCCAGATCCAAGCAGTGACAGGCTGTATCAGTCCGAAGTCGTGCATCCCGCAGATAACGACTCAAGCTGCGTGGAAGACTGTGGTACTGATCTATCAAAGCTGATACTGCGACCCGAACGGACTCAAGACGAGGATAATCCGACAATCCACTACGGCGTTATTGCCTCGGGAAACCAGCTTATAAAGGATGCTTTGGTCAGGGATAAGCTTGCTGCAGAAGAAAACATTTTATGCTTTGAAATGGAAGCAGCGGGGCTGATGAACCACTTTCCTTGCCTCGTTATCCGCGGTATATGCGACTACTCGGATTCCCACAAGAACAAGGAGTGGCAGGGCTATGCAGCAATGGTTGCTGCTGCATATGCGAAGGATCTTCTCTGCCGAATAGCTCCAAATAGGGTTGAAGCTGAAAAGAAGATCGGCAATATTCTATCTGGTAATTCCAAGGCTTAGAATCATACTATTAATACATGTTAATCCTATATACAGGCCTCCAAGAAGTTGCAGAAGAGCACCGGGATATTACAAAGAAGCAGCTCCAAGCCCAGAAAGATCTAGCTAGGGAGAGGCTATCAAAAGAAAAACAAAAGTGTCACCAGCTCTTCCGCCTCACAACTGGCAGCAGGGATGCCACATACGAGTGGTATAAAGACCGAGTGGATGAAAGGGTTGAGGACACATGCCTGTGGTTCCTCAAGCACGAACACTTCCAGATGTGGTTGAAACAGGACTCTGGCTCCCTGCTAGTTACAGCGGATCCTGGCTGTGGAAAGTCGGTGCTGGCCAAGTACCTGATTGACCACGGCCTGCCACGATCCACAACTATCTGCTACTTCTTCTTCAAAGACCAAGACCAGAATACCGCCCGGCAAGCGCTTTGCGCACTGCTTCACCAGCTCTTCTCTCTGAAGCCATCCCTGATTGAACATGCAATGCCACAATTCGATAAGGATGGGCAAGGTTTGATCAATTCTACAGAATCATTGTGGAAGATTCTACGCACTGCTACAAACGATCCCCAGGCAGGACCTGTAATTGTGGTCCTTGATGCCCTGGACGAATGTGCCGAATCAGAGTTTGCAGACCTGGTCCGGAATGTAGAGAGCCAATTCCACAGCAACCAGTCGGACCATGGCAGGTTGAAGTATCTTCTAACAAGCCGCCCATATGAACAGATAGTGTCCAGGTTCAGCGGCCGATTCGATGCTTTTCCAAATATCCGTATACCAGGAGAGGAAGAGTCAGAAGCGATCAGCCAGGAGGTGAATCGCGTTATTACGCACCGAGTCAACCAGCTGGAGAAGGCACTCTCACCCGAACTCAAGAGCCACCTGGAGAAAAGACTACAGGAGACTACCCACCGTACTTATCTTTGGGTATACCTTGTATTCGACCATTTGGAGAAAAAATGCTTGAAAAAGACACGAAAGGGGGTTGATTCCACTATCGCAACACTCCCGAGGAGTATAAACGAGGCATATGAGCAAATTCTTAACAAGTCGAACGATGAGGAACATCAAATCGTTCGAAAAGCCTTGAGTATTATTTTGGCTGCAATTCGGCCGCTGACACTCTCGGAAATGAATGTTGCTATGAATATTGATTATGAATCGCACTCTATTTACGACCTCGACTTGGAGAGTGACGAGCACTTCAAGACGCGTCTCAGATCTTGGTGTGGACTTTTCATCTCAATCCATCAAGGCAGTATTTATTTCCTTCACCAGACAGCCCGTGAGTTTCTCCTCGTCGATTTAGCATCGCCTATAACTGTTTTATCGGAGTTGCGCTGGCATCACTCCATCACTACCCAAGACGCACATGCGGTTCTTGCAGAGCTCTGCGTGCTCTATCTGAACTTCTTCAACACCAACGTTAATCTACCGATAGATGCGAACGGGGAAGCCGGCTACTCTTTCGATAGATACGCCTTCTTAGATTACTCGGCCCAATCTTGGGGAGCTCACTTCCACGAGGCTGGTGTCATCGATGATGCCGCTATTATACCTTTTGCTCTGAGAATTTGTGATCCGGGTTCGAACAGCTGCACGGTATGGTTTAAAATTTATTGGAATGCAAAGATGGGGACTACCGAGTATTTTACGGATCTCATGCTGGGATCGTACTATGGCCATCGTGTCATTGTCAGGCTACTTCTCGAGAAGGGCGCCGACATCGAGGCGAAGGACAGCTTCAGTCGGACGTCGCTATGGTGGGCCGCCGCGAACGGGCACGAGCCTATCGTCAAGCTGCTGCTTGAGAAGGGTGCTAACGTCGAGGTCAAAGACGCCGAGGCCAAGCGCAACCGTGGTTGGTATTCACAATGGGAACCCCCCGAGTACGAATATGGTCAGACGCCGCTATGTATGGCCGCCAACGACGGGTATGAGGCCATCGTCAGGCTGCTGCTCGAGAAGGGCGCTGACGTTGAGGCCAAGGACGAGCGTGGTCAGACGCCGCTATGGCGGGCCGCTGACAATGGGCACGAGGCCGTCGTCAAGCTGCTGCTCGAGAAGGGCGCCAACATCGAGGCCAAGCACGACCGTGGTCGGACACCCCTATGGCGGGCCGCCGACAACGGGCACGAGGCCATCGTCAGGCTGCTGCTCGAGAAGGGCGCCGATGTTGAGGCCAAGGATGAACGTGGTTGGACACCGATATGGCAGGCCGCTGACAACAGGTACGAGGCCATGATCAAGCTGCTGCTTGAGAAGGGCGCCAACATCGAGTCCAAGGATGAAGATGGTCAGACGTCATTATCGTGGGCCGCGGGGAATGGGCACGAAGCCGTTATCAAGCTGCTGCTCGAGAATGGCGCCAACATCGAGTCCAAGGATGAAAATGGTCAGACGCCACTATCGTGGGCCGCGGGGAATGGGCACGAAGCTGTCATCAAGCTGCTGCTCGAGAATGGCGCCAACATCGAGTCCAAGGATGAAGATGGTCAGACGCCACTATCGTGGGCCGCGGAGAATGGGCACGAAGCCGTCATCGAGCTGCTGCTCGAGAAGGGCGCCAACATTGAGGCAAAAGACAGCAAGTATGGTCAGACTTCGCTATGCCAGGCCGCCGACAACGGGGAAAGGGCCATGGTCAAGCTGCTGCTCGAGAAGGGTGCTAATGTTGAGGCCGGGGACCAGTATGGCGGGACGCCGCTATTGTGGGCCGCTGGTCATGGGCATGCGGCAATTGTCGAGCTGCTGCTCGAGAAGGGCGCCTACATCGAGTCCAGGGGCAAAGGTGGTAAGATGCCGCTATTGTGGGCAGCTGAGAATGGACATGAGGCTGTTGTCAAGCTGCTGCTCGAGAAGGGTGCTGATGTCGAGGCAAAAGACAACGAGTATGGTCAGACGCCGCTATCGTGGGCCGCCGAGAATGGGCACAAGGCCATCATTAAGCTGCTGCTCGAGAAGGGCGCCGACGTCGAGGCGAAAGACGGCGAGTATGGTCAGACGCCACTATTGTGGGCCGTCCGTGTTGGGCACGCGGCCATCGTCGAGCTGCTGCTCGAGAAAGGCGCTAACGTTGAGTCCAGGGACGAAGATGGTCGGACGCCACTATCGTGGGCCGTCCGTATTGGGCATGAGGCCATCGTTGAGCTGCTGCTCGAGAAGGGCGCTAATTTTGAGTCTAGACGTAAAGATGGTCAGATGCCGCTATCGTCAGCCGTCCGTGTTGGGCACGCGACCATCGTCGACCTGCTGCTCGAGGAGGGCGCCAATGTCGAGTCCAGGGGCAAAGATGATCGGACGCCACTATTGTGGGCCGTCTGTTTTAGGCATGCGGCTATCACCAAGCTACTGCTCGAGAAGGGCGCCAATATTGAATCCAGGGGCAAAGATGGTCGGACGCCGCTATTGTGGGCCGCCGGGAATGGGCATGTGGCCAGCGTTAAGCTGCTACTCGAGAAGGGCGCTGACGTTGAGGCCAAGGACGAACGTGGTTGGACGCCGCTATGGCGGGCCGCTGACAACGGGCACGAGGCTGTCGTCAAGTTGCTGCTCGAGGATGTCGCCGACATCGAGTCCGAGTTAAAGGATGAAAATAGTCAGATATCGCTATTGTGGGCCGCCCAGAATAGGGACGAGGCCATGGTCAAGCTGCTACTCGAGAAGGGCGCTGACGTCGAGGCGAAAGACGGCGAGTATGGTCAGACGCCGCTATCGTGGGCCGCTGAGAGTGGGGATGAGGCCATCGTTAAACTGCTGCTCGAGAAGGGTGCTAATGTTGCGGCCGAGGACCAGTGTGGCTGGACGCCGCTATTTTGGGCGGCTGAGAATGGACATGAGGCTGTTGTCAAGCTGCTGCTCGAGAAGGGCGCTGATTTCGAGGCGAAAGACAATCAGTATGGTCAGACGCCGCTATCGCGGGCTGCTGAGAATGGGCATGAGGCTGTTGTCAAGCTGCTGCTCGAGAAGGGTGCTGATGTCGAGGCGAAAGACAACGAGTATGGTCAGACGCCGCTATCGTGGGCCGCCGAGAATGGGCACAAGGCCATCATTAAGCTGCTGCTCAAGAACGGTGCCGATGTCGAGTCTAGGGACAAAGATGGTCGGACGCCGCTATTGTGCGCTGCTAAGAATGGGTATAAGGCTATCAGCAAGCTGCTGCTCGAAAAGGGCGCCAATATTGAGGTGAAAGATAGGAAGTATGGTCAAACGCCGCTATCATGGGCTGCCGGGCATGGGCATGCAACCAGCGTCAAGCTGCTGCTCAAGAAGGGCGCCAACATCGAGTCCAGGGGCAAAGATGGTTGGACGCCGCTATTGTGGGCCGCTGGGAATGGACATACAGCCATTATTGAGCTGCTACTCGAGAAGGGTGCTCATATTAAGTCCAAGGATGAAGATGGTTGGATGCCATTACTGTGGGCCGCCGGTCATGGGCATGTGGCCAGCGTTAAGCTGCTGCTCGAGAAGGGCGCCAATATTGAGTCCAGGGGCGAAGATGGTCGGACACCGCTATCATGGGCCGCCGGGTATGGGCATGCAGCCAGTATCAAGCTGCTGCTCGAGGAGGGCGCCAACATCGAATCCAGGAGCAAAGATGGTCAAACGCCGCTATTATGGGCCGCTGGGAATGGGCATGAGGTCATCGTCAAGCTGCTGCTAGAGAAGGGTGCCGATATTGAGTCCAGGGGTAAATATGGTTGGACGCCACTATCGTGGGCTGCCGGATATGGGCACGCGGCTGTCGTCGAGCTGCTGCTCGAGAAGGGTGCCAATATCGAGTCCAAGGGCAAAGATGGTTGGACGCCGCTATCGTGGGCCGTCCGTTTTGAGCATGTGGCTATTGTCGAGCTGCTGCTCGAGAAGGGCGCTGACGTTAAGTCTAGAGGCAAAGATGGTCGGACGCCGCTATCGTGGGCCGCCGGGCATAAGCACGCGGCCATCATCGACCTACTACTCGAGAAGGGTGCCGCAGTCGAGTCCAGGCCCAAAGATGGTTGGACGCCGCTATCGTGGGCGGCCCGTTTTGGGCACGCCACGCCGTGGAGGTGGAGTCCAAGGGCAACGATAGGCAGATGCCGCTATCATGGGCCGTCCGTTTTGGGCATGCGGCTACCGTCAAGCTACTTTAATCTTGAAAACTACGGAGGTCCGCATCCATCGGCGCAGCTAAGACACCGGCCGAGATCCCTCTTATGACTGGAATCCCCCTACGCACCATCAATAATATCTACGCTCGAACGATCGAACGAGGCTTTGAGGCTAATTAGCAACCTCTTTCCCTTCGAGACGAGTGGCTACGTGATGACCCCCGCTCTGGCCGACCGTCTAAGTGTACAGAAGAGGTGCAAGAGGAGGTTGTTAAGAAAGTGCGCCGAGACCGCTATAGAAGAGAGAAAACAGCTGCTGATGTCGCTGGGGAGCTTAGCTCTGAGGGATACGATATCTCTGCAACCACTGTGACGGTCGGGTCTATTTTAGAGGTAAAGGGTAGGTTTGAGGCATGAGGTGTATGATCGAGTGGATCAGGATGATGTAGTGAGCAACGTAGGTCACGGTCTGGTAATGTGCAAAGATGGGGCTAGTCATGGTTCTGTCGGTTGTGGTTGCCCGGCGTCACCAGGGATGTGACAACCACGGTATTATGGATCTTTCGCAAAGCTGGGTTCAAGAAGACCAAACCGACGAGGGAGCCTGGGTTGACGAAGAAGATGAGAAGGGAACGCACTAACTTGTGTAAAACCCACGAACACTGGACTCTTAAGGATTAGAAGGACGTTATTTGGCCTGATGTGACCTCTGTTATCTTGCTCTATCGTCGAGGGAGCTATCGTGTGTGGCGGAAGTCTGATGAAGCGTTTATTTTCACGAGAGATGAAAAGGGGCCAGCGAGTTTATGTTCTGGAGTTGTTTTACATATGAGAAGATGGGTCTTTGCCATTGCTGGGCTCTAGAGACCACAAAAGAAAAGGCTGCTGCAAAGAAAGAGACTGAGAAATGAATAAAGAACTGGAGCCCCTTATGAGGGAGCTTTGGTAGCTTGAAAATTGGATGAGAAGGTTAAGCCTACCGTAACTACCTGGTAAGAAACCTAAATGGAAGTAGAAGAAGAAAAATGGCAAGCTGATGAGAGGCTTAGGCAAAGGAATCGATTGGTATCGATATCAGAAGCCGATCCTGATCCCTTTGATGTTTTCTTTTGCTAAGGAATACCTAGCTGCTCGGCTGGAGACTGTAGTCCAAGAAGAATCCTTCAAGCTCACTGGAAAGATGGTCACATTATCATGAGAATCTCAAGGCTACTCAGTTTACACACCAGAGAGGTTCCTGAGGACGCCAAGATTCTTGTTCAGTGGCTTCGTAGCAACCCTGTCGGGGACACACAGTTGGCTAGTTTGGATTTCACCCCAATAGACGATCATGACGAAGAGTCTGTAGCCTGATACTTACCCAACGAATGGCACTGCGGTCCAGGGTTAGGGGAAGTAAGAAAGAAGCAATAAAGAATAGGGGTAACGTACATATTAAGTCATTGAACTATTGAGAAGCGAAGGAGTTTTCGAACAGGTACAGGGGATTTCATCAACGGAAGTTTCTTATTTTATTTGATGGCGAATCGAACACTATTCAGTGGTCTACCGAGCTTACAGGTCAGCGAAGTAATTCCTGTAGAATCTGATTGTCTACCTATAAGAGAGACCAAAAAGCATCTTTCCGTGTACTGCTAACTCCCAATTTAAACTGCGAAGTACAACTGAACAAGCATGCGATTGAGACCCACAGAATAGATAATTGACCTCTGTTGCTGGCCGATGGCGATTACGTATTTAGTGATACTCTGAAGTGACTCGAAGCTCTGACCACCCTGCGCTGTATATAATTGCTGAAAAGTAGCCAAGGGAGGTATCGGACGGGAAAGGTTAGGTTGAAAGGCATCTCAATTTACAGCTAGATCAGCTCTGGGCCTTGAATCGTATCGACTCATCGGCCCGTACCTTCTGTTTCTATGGACCGTATGGTACCTGTTGAATAGTGGCACATATCACCCCATCAGCGTAACATCGCCACCACAAGGAAAATCGCCACTATCGCCACGGGCG
>CAKNEU010000379.1:0-17203 GCA_930272665.1 Mariannaea elegans | reverse complement strand
ACCTAAATACTAAAAGCCTCTTTAAGGCCTTTAAAAAAGACTATATTTAATCTTAAGTTCTTATAAGCTTATTATCTTAAACTATTTAAATTACCTTACTTAAGTTTTAAGTAATTCTATATAATACTTTATATACTACCTTATTTATCTTATTTACTTTAGCCTCTTAATATTAAATGCTTTAAGCTACTTAAAATAGCCTATAGTTAAGAGATAAAGTATTTAATTAAATACTTTATAACCTACATTTTAAAGACTAACTTCTTTATAGGCTTTTATATTACCTTTTAAGCTACAATAATAAAAAGTAATATTAAGGGAGGTTTTAGAGGTACAGGGCTTATTCCTTTAGATTTAGAAAATATACTTTCAAAGCTTAATGTACAATTACAAACTCCAACACCAATTAAGGGGGAAGCCAACTTGCCTAACCCTTAGGTCTTAAAGACTTTAAAGACCGCCCTTAAGGCTAGTTCTTAATCTAAATATCTTAAAAGACAAATTAAAAGGCATTAAAGCAGCTCTCCAGCATCAATCTTAAAGGCAATTGAATCACTTTCTAAGGGAACAAAGGAAATAATGCATAAATAAGGTCTAAGGTCCATATCCTTCAACAATCAAATAAGGCACTTAGTAAGCGACGAAGAGTAAAAAGAACCCGCCTGCAGAATAAAGGGAAGATGACTCTAGATGAGGGAAGGCAAGCAATTGATCAATTAGATATTAATACACGAGGAGTGGCCGAATTATCTAAAAGTGGTAGTCAAGGAGGATTAACGCAGCCGAAGGAATAACATTGTAGAAGGTGCAGCAAGACTGGTCATAATAAAAGAACCTGCAAGGTTGTTATTGAGATATCTGAGGAAGAGCATAGTAATTAGCTTTGATTAATTAAATGCTTTATTGTGTTTTTATTACAGTTTTTATCTTAAGGGCTAAGAAAAGTATGACACTCGCTTATCATGTACGTTACTCCAAAAAGCAAGAGCTAATACCACTAAGAGGGGCCCCCTTAGTTGCACTCTATGTTACAACGACATTATTGTCAACATTTCAATACATTTTACGGTCGCATTTTATATCATTACCCATCCAACAACGTATTGCGCCAGGGAATGCAAGCAAAAAAGCCCCCATCAGGCATATTAGTGTTGCATCATGCGCCTCAATCTGTTGAAAAGTGGCAAAATGTCACGCACGCGAATATCATCACCACAGCATCATCGCCACCAATTGCCAATCTTTAGACGATTCTACACCCTGGGCTCTCTTGTAGGTGATTTAATCCTCCAAGTGCTTGCCAATTGTTCTGTTTTCTCGCTCCGGAATGCTCCCCCTACGCTTCACACTAGTTCCCACTCACAATATTTCATCCCGGACCTCGACATGATTCGATCCTCCAACATTTGCAAAGCCTGGTATCTCTGGACAAAAGGCGGGAAACCGGTAATCGGGAGAAGGGATGTTCAGAACTTCAAACCCCCCGCAAACGAAGGTTGCGTTGTGTTACATTGCATCGCCACTGTCTATGTGATGGACACACGTGCATATGTATTACTGAGCAGACACCACAAGACGAAATGCTGCGCTGGCGGGAAAGGGTCCAGAACGATAATTCACCGTCGACTAGAAGATCCGCTGTCGTCAATTGTTGAAAATGAACACGAAATCAATCAATTTGGATAATTTTATCTAACAAAATTGCAGTAACAGTGATGCAAGCAAGCAAACCCCATCTCAAAGCACAAGAATAGCCACACCGACAATTGCAAAATCAGGTCGATGCCAACTGCGACACAAGAGCATGCCTCAATCCATACACAACAGTAGCCACCTTCTCCAACGCAGACTCTCTTCCCCGAAACGAGCCCCCGATGGCGCAGGCAACGATGACGATTTTGGATGTAAAAAGACATCGTCTTCAGGTGGCGCGACACCGTATAAACAGGCCACAGCGGCTTCTTCCCATGAGGCGGCGTTTCGGCCGGCCGTAGTCGCCAATATACCAATTAGAGCAGTCGCCCGCGAATACAGTGCTTCGCAACTCATGATGGATAGCATTGGTCGCGCCGTCTTCGGCAGATTGCTTGACCTCATCTACTCAAGTCTGAAATACAACATCCTTCACTTCGATACACGCCGCGACAGCCAGAAGACCTTGTTCTTCCTGCCATCCTCAACCAACTACCTCAGCAAAAGCTGAAGTTCCAGCACCTCCTACTAACAGCAACAACATGGCTGACGCCCGGAGCATGGAGAGCCTGGCAGGTCAAGCCGTCGACCTTTACCAAAACTGTTATTGAGCCAATGCAGAAGCTGTAGGTTCCATTTAACTGTGCTGATGTCTGTCATCTGCGTTCTAACTAATCGTAGCTACCCCGAGCAGCTAAGGGAACGAGGCTCAAGACGAGTTGGGCATGATACGGCTCGAGGAAGTGTATGAGCAAGATGAGCGTCCAAGGTTGAGAGGAAGATGGTTGGGACCGTCAAGCGTGACAGATATAGGTTGTTGTCGACGAATGGCATATTTTAGTTTAAGCGCCTCTCCCTCCATCTCACCCTGAAAGTCTGGCGGAGGTGGGCCAAGTTGTGGTGGCCTAGTCTAAAATCTAATTACATGTGTAGAGAGATACTTCAATCTCATTTTGATCTCGTTTCTCGAAGTGCCACTTTTCCAATCTCTTCCTCTCGCAATGTCTCGCCTCACTCATGTCCGCAGAGACATTGGCACCACCCCCCATCGTGGCCCACCTGAATAGTGACATTACGAAAATGCCGCGCTGCTGACACTCTTCAATTAATCCACGAAAATAGCTTCAATTTATTTTTTTACAACTGCCAATTGTAGAATAGAACCTTCTCATCCTGTCGTGCAATTTTCAGCGAGTCTTGGGCAGGATTGATGCCTGTGCGACGTTGGAAGTTCTTCTGCTTGCTTTTCTGCCTCGTCTCGGGCTTTAATTATTTCATCCATTCGTGCAAAATGTTAGATTGGGGTTATAGTCAACGGCTTTTCGGCCGGACGGCTTGCGTGATGCTATACTCTCTTCAAGGACTTCCTTTTTCCTTGGTTAGCTAGACCACCTGGCTGTTCAGGCTGTCAATGTATTTGCCTGCCTTTCTAGCTATTGTCCTGAGGTCTCGATCCAGCTTGCAATTGACTTTCTGAAGCTGCTTTTTAATATCATTTGAACTTTGAGGCGTCTGCTAAAGCTCTTCAGAGCTTGTTTTCTGCTTCTTTGGTGTTGTGGGCTTATCTGTTGTATTATTTTCCGATTGTTTTCTCTTTAATTGAGCTCTTGTCTCAAGGGCTCGGTCAACATATGTCGGATAAATCCCAGATGCGCGAAAAACCTGATCGAATGTTCCTTGTTGTCATTGCCTTATCGGAGGCTATTTTATATGCTGTAATGAAGCGTTGTTTTTTGAATTGGTGAGGTAGTCTCAAAGGAAGCAAATTGCCGAGTGGACTCTCGAAAATATGACTTTAAGGGACCAAAATACATCTACATCTAGTGGCTGTGTGATGTGTGATGAATGTGAAGGAAGAAAACTCAAATAGACACGATTTTCCCAAGCTTTTTGCATAAAGGAAATAGACATATGAGTCTTATGTTGGTCTAAAATGAGAATTCGCCAAAGATCTGGATCCTGGGGCTTTGTCTCGGGCAAAAAGGATCATTGTAAACCACTTCTCGAAGATTCGAGCATTTGACCAGCCTGTAGGGCTACATTCATAGCCCCAAGAGGGAAATTCTTGGGGAAACCACTGTCCTTGAAGCTTTTAAGCCGGTAAAAATCACACAAGGGGTCAATCTGACTCCCTGGGCGTTAATATACACTCAAGAATAGAGACCCATTCAGCAGGATCATCAGTAATAACCCCGAATGTATTGTAATCTCTATTCCAGCAACTTTTCCGCATCTGGTTTCCCCTTCCCTGACCCCAGTTTCGTCAACATTATAAAGACGAGCTGCTCCTACGCTTTTCTACTTACTAAGGTCATCAAGACCAGAATAATAATCCCGTAGCCCTATCTCTGTGACTTCACGATGTCAAGCAGCTTCAAGTGCCTTTAATGGCTTCATTTTGACATCTGGGTGACGGGCTAGGAACCTGTCCGCCCAATTCTTGCCAATAGGGTTGAAATCTCCAGATCCTTCACAGATGAGCTGTGCCCAGCCTTGGAGCTGTATCTTCGTAGGGGCCCGGCCAAGGGACTCTTCCATTTTAATCCATTCCTTCAGGTCATATTCTTGAACCGAAGTCAGCCGTTGAGTCTTTTCCTTTGCATGTTGAATATCTAGACCGCCTTCTATTCGGCGACGTAATGTCGTACGTGGAACTCTATATATTGCAGCTGCAATGCGAGTACTCGACTCCTGGACTTCGAGAGCAGCAGCGCTTAATTTTCATTCACGATCAGTCGCAGACGAATCCATATTGAAGGTTTGGGCTTATTTGGTTGAAAATTGAAGATACAATAGATAAGTTACATCAGAGGGTGGTGATGTCACGCGGACGCGATGAAGCGGGCCATGATGCGGGGTGGGCCAAGTTGTGGTGGACTAGTCTATAATATTGGACGACACACAAGATGACCTCGATCGAAATCTACGGCGAATATAAATGCGCGACCGAGGGCCTGCAATTGACCTTCTCAATGTGAAACCTATCGATGGAAGATCTTGGAACGGCTTTCACGAGGGTATGATACCGTTTCCTATAAGTGATTAGATACAATTTATTAGAAGTCCCACGCGCTCTCATGCGCGTTCAAAAATCTTATATATGGAGTCGTTGTTGCCGACTGGTTATCTCATCGTGATACGTTAATGTCACATAAAGCTGTAACTGACGGAACGGAGGTAAGCCGCGGGACCGAGCCGCGGGACCAAGCCGACCGGAAGTTAACACAGCTAACAACTTACCCCTAACGAAGGATATCAACTGTCCTGACTATAAAAGACCTACCTTTTTCCTTCCAATAGCTAGAAGTCAAGACATTCTATGACCTCAATCCTCCCTCTTGTTGTGATAGTTAAGAAGCTACTCCAAGTTCTGCAGCCGAAGATGAGGACTGTTACCGCAATCCGCTCTCATTGGGACCCTTCTGGTCGCGCAAGCTCATGCCGCGCCGACAGTTCGACGAAGTTTACCCATACACCGGACCAAAAGTCCCAGTTTGTTGATTTGGGTTGACAATACCGTCAATGGCAACGGAAAAGGGTTCCCACGTTCGGTCGAGCCGCCTGCGGTGAAGCCGGCATCTCACAAGCCGACCAATAATGTCAATGTCATCTCTCTTGCTTACACCCCCAAAAAAGTAGATATATATAGCCTGCTTTTTAAGGTCCATAGGCAGAAGATCAATCAATTGAACACAATAACATCTTTCTTCTGATATCTGACAATTAAGAGTCTCAGTGCCTTTTCCTCTTAAAATCTTTTTCTTATACAAAATGGCCCCTTTCTAGAGGTCGTCTTACGGCAACCCTCACAAAGCCGGAAGACTTCCTTAACTGGGGAGCATGAGCTTCTCATCCCAAGCCCAACGCCTTCGTCTCCAAAAACATCTTCAAAAGAAGAACCCCCCCGTATTGATGAAGAGCCAATTGCTCCAGACATCAGAAGAAGCCGAGATATATGAAGACTGCGGCAGCCCAACGGACCCTACGGTCGGAAACAGCCGATACGCACGATCAAGACATTCAGGAAACCACAAATGGAGCATGGTCAATGTCGGACCTTACAGAGCAAGGTCAAAAGACTTTGTAGCAGGATTTAACCCTCCATAAAACGCAAGAGAAGGTCTTCGAAAAGCAGGATAAGGCTATTGGAGCCCCATAAGAATGCATCACCTAATTAATCCATCTCTCCTAGCTATATTCGAACCTGCCATCGATACCATGTCGTCGGTGAATACATTTGCTACTGCCACCGAGGGGGAGGACGAGCCGCACGTCGACGATGGGACAAAGAAAGATATTGCGTCATTCATTCGTGAAGAAGTGTTTCGCTTGGATAATGATCACCAACTTGCGACATGGGAGTTGGAGCCCAATGCTCGAGAGAAGCTCATCAATAAGATCAACACCAAGCTTCAGGCCGGCGCCGGCAAGGGCACCGTGTTGGTTGTGCAGGCCGACATCAGCACTCCCCGACGGGACCAAAAGGCTTGTCGATGAGATGCGCCACGGGTTTGCTGTTCATCACATTGACATTATTGGTGAGAGCCGTTGATACACCTTTCATTATTTTAATCCACTAATGTAGGTAGTCAACAACGCCTCCTGGATGTTCAGTTCGGTCCTGCTCTAGAGACGACACCTGAGCAACTGAACAAACTCCAAGCGGCCATGCCGTACATGTCAAAGGGTGGTCGGGTCATCAATATAGTGTTTACTAAACTACAGTAAGGAGTTTGAAATTAAGGGTTTGGTAAAAGAAAACTCTTGTTCCTTGAGTTATTTCCCAATTTTTCGAGTGGAATTGTTAGTATCACAACGAGAGGGAGGATTGAGGTCATAGAATGTCTTGATTTCTAGCTATTGGAAGGAAAAAGGTAGGTCTTTTATCGTCAGGATAGTTGATATCCTTCGTTAGGGTAGGTTGTTAGCTGGGTTAGCTTCCAGTCGGCTTGGTCCCGCGGCTCGGTCCCGCGGCTTACCTCCGTTCCGTCAGTTACAGCTTTATGTGACAGTTAGAAAAGGTACCAACCAATACGTAGTAGATGAGACTTTAGGGTACTTACTATGTCAAGATCTAATATGGACTTGTCAGCCTCTCAACCCCGTGCATTGGCTTGTAAATGAGCGCACAGTTGCATCGATCTCCTCTTCTAGATGTTGTTTGCGAGAAGTATTAGCTCCCGAGTATGCGATACCAAATTGGCTGGAATGGGATCGGAGAAAGAGCTAGGATCGAGATAGGTTCGTAGTGGTGGCGAGATATGTATGCCATTAGTGAGTGGCACTATTGTGTGGAGATGGACAACTAATCCGACACTTTCCAGAGCGTTCCCACAACATGCCGCAAGCCTGCAAGCTGGAAAGCGGAGTCTATTTCGGCCGGCGAGGAGTTGACTATATCCTACGGAACCAGGCGAACCCCCCATGGATCTCTACTTGAGATACGGATTCTGGTGTCTCTGCGAAGCGTGTTCTGGCTTAATCAACAAGGACCTGTCGGTAGCTTGTGACATGTCATATCTCTCACGAGGCCTGTGGGATCACAACTTCAACCACTCTGGTAACTTCGTCACGACCGTTGTTGGCGAGTTGTCTGATGTTGATTGCCGCCCAGAACATGAGTAGCTCGGGGGCCGGCATCATGCACACCCTGTTGTTCGCTATTTACGAACCCACGCCCCCCCGAGACGTCCTCCGCCAACCTTGGAATTAGCCATTACGTCGCCTCCAATGTCACCTGCGGATGAAAGTTCAAAATCGAACTCATTGCCTGCCCTTATCTTTACCATCACCCATGACAGGGAGTAATTCCGCGCCAAACTCTCCCTTCTTGCTATCATCGAACAACCATTCAGACGATATCGATGACTTGAGGCGATCTCAGTCGGCTCGAGAGGCTTCCCTCGCCTCAACACTTGATAACCCTATGCCAGCTATTCAACAGACCCCTGATTGATCCTTGCAAGAGTCATATATTTGGAACCTTTGCCAAGGAATGTGCGGCTACCCCAAATGAATTCCAGAATGGAGACCAGACACAGGAGTGGCTCGAGCGATTCCTTAGTGGATGGGCAGGGCACCTATGACACTCTCGGAAGCAACTACACGGTGGAGGAGGAAGAGCGCATGGCCTCTCAACTCAGGATATCTCAAGATCAATTAGAGGAGCTGTCCACCGGCCAAAACAGACCCGGCCAACTACGTCGGAATCGTCCAGAGGACATCATACCAGTGGGACTTGCCGCATCGGAACGCTCAAGCGCGACGTCCCAGTCGCTCACCCCACAAAGCCCAGAACGGATCGACTCGGGCACAGAGTTAATTCACCGTACCATAGCTAGCGGAGAGGCGGTATAGTTGGAAAGAAGAGCGGTGATGTACGACCAATTGTACTCTGACACAAAAAGTCGCAACGACATTTGCATTATCTTGCACTAATACTGCCTCTCCTTCTATCTCACATCTTTACTAGCGAGCTGTAAATTAACTGAATCCCTATATAAGTGGGTATCAAAATCTGCGAGCCCGATGTGGAAGATCTCAAAACAGACGAAGCAAGAGATGCAAGACAAAGATATCTAACCGTACTAAAAACAGCCCCAAAAACACAGCCAGCCAAGCAGCAGTCAAGTGGCTAGATAAATGGGAGACAGCCCTAGCTATAGGTCAGCAATTTAAGGTCCCAGAAACCCTCTCTTGCAAGTCTTGGGCTGAAGACTTTCTTAATATGTCAATATACATTCTCCCCATTTGGAATGAATTATATTCAATAGCTAAAGAAAGCTCTATTCAAGACGAAACTCTCTCATACTTGAGATCTAGGGAATGCTTTCCGTAATGCGCTCCAAAAAGCAAGCTAATACCGCCAAGAGGGGCCCCCTCAGTTGCCCGCGGTGCGTTCTCTGCGAGCTATGCGGATCAAGATGATGATGGGGATGCCCACATCAATAACGGCCAATACTAGTCGATAAGGAAAGAAGGAAGACCACTAATAGCGCCAGAGGCCTCCTGACAGTCAGGATAAATGCCCTGCGTGCGGTCTTGCCCATAGTCTAGAAACCTGCTTCCATCTCTTCCCGAACCTAGCGTTCAAAGGGTTCAGACCCCGGGAAAGGCTGCAGAAGAAGGCAGACAAAGCCCTTGAAGAAAACCCTGACCTACAGGCCCAAGTCAGGGCTATGAAGAGGTCAAAATCTAAGTCTTCGAGATCTTCCAAGTCAGCTGATCGAGGCTGATGCGAATACTGTCAAGTAGGAAATGTAATGTGTAGAAAAGATGATTGTTCTATTATTGGTTGACAGAGGCGAGGGCCCGCGCCGTAGCTTGGTGCCTGAGAGGCAGATACAGAGACAGCAGGCAAACGTGCCCATTTCTGTATCAGGGGCTCCTCAAAATAGCCCAAAGAAGAATCCCCAAGGAAGAATCCCCAGACTAGTGACTATCTGGGCAGCCCAAAGGGATAACTATCAAGACTGTCCCTTGCGGAACTCACTGATAAAGTGGCAAATGTCACCACCCCCCCGCGCGCGAATATCATCACCACAGCATCATTGCAATCAATTGCCAAAGTAGATATATATAATCATCTTTCCACACATGACATTTCCTACTTGACAGTATTCACATCAGTCTGCCATGCCAATTGAACTGATAATTGCTGGTCTCCTTTAATTCATTCAGCAAAAACTTTCCCCCGATCGCGTGGCTCCTCCAGTATTCAATGAGACTCACGGTCGTGAGATCTGGACTGATGAGATCGATCTGTCGCAAAACTGTAGGTTGGTTCACACAAGTATGTTCCCCAGTTCAGTTAGAACCCGCAGATGAGGTTGCTAGTTTGATGGATACCGTTCGCGCTACCAAGGACTTACATCCGCAACCTCTCACACAACGGACAGACGTACTTTGCATCCAATTGTCTCCATCAAAGTACCGGGCCATCTTTCCAACCTTAATTTCCGGTTGAAGTTCTCTTCAATTATCCGGGTCTTTTACCAACAACTTGAGCGAGATGATTCTGCGTTCAAACCTCTCCCACTCCCATCCCGGGGCAGAGCCGGTGAGACATACAGACAGAATCGTATCTGACGTGCAGGATCTGGGACATCTGAGCCATTGGGGCAGGATCGCATTTGACATGGTGCATCGCATCGGACGGACGTACAGGATCTGAGGACATATGAGATATTGTGCAGGATGAGCATCTTGTGTGGGTGGGCAAAACTAACCTCGGCAAAGGAATTAAATCCCAATTCTTGCCATTCCTCAGAGCATACAGCCTGTTCTCATTTGCCGGTTCTTAACTCATCTCTCCAAGCCAATTGAGGTGGCGAAGATCGTGGGTGTCCATGGCTTCAAGATGAATGCAGGGGCCGACATGTTTTCACTTTTGGTCTTGACGCAGCTGGCTGGCCACAAGAACATGGGTTCCGTCAAATCACAAAAAGAGGAAGCGAGACCTGGACGGGGTTTTATTAGAGGCCATTCATCTTGAAATGATGATCTAGGTGAGGCCATTTTTTTTTAGGGACCTTATATTGCATGCAATTTGCGAGCAATAAGCTAAAGGGCAGGTATGTAGGTGTGCTATTAGTGCCCACGGAGGATAGTCAAGACACAAATAAATATAACACTCAAGAGACTAGCATTGTTCAAAGTGTCAGTCCGGGTAGAGCAGAAACAAGCGTATGTCTCGCTTGAGTACCCCAAGAACATCCAGCGTCAACAGCAGGTCTCTGCCTGGATGACGGAGTATCGATCAACACTCGTTGAAATGCAAAATTTTCTGAGCCAAGAGCGTGTGACATGGACCCTTGCTACCTTCCAGAAGATGTTGAAGACGTATTTCCTTGTTCGCCTACTCAACAAGGTATTCTTGTTAGTCAAAGCAAAGACGCTGATAGCTACCATACATGCTTCATTTTTGAGGTGGCTTCTTCTCTTGGTGTCGACGTTGAGATTATTAAGAGTGCGTGGAAAGAAGTTATGAGGCGGCACGGAATTCTACGTTCCCTGCTCGTCGACAAGATACCTGGAAGCACCCGAACCCACCATGTCGTCTTGTGTGATCCAGAGCTAAGTATCTCTGTCTTTGAGTCTTCCGAAGAACTCACGTACGAGAAAGTGCGAAACCACTATCACCCTGGGAGTCAAAGGCCGGATAGTCTCCCGCACCACCTTACTATTTGCGTCGTCGATACTGGGAGGGTTTATGCTGCCCTTGACATTAACCATACGATCCAAGACGCGCACTCTATAAAGATAATGTTCAGTGACCTGAAACAGGTCCTGAATAATGCCGATACTCGTCTTTTGACTGCGCCTTCTTTTAACCAGGCAATTGCATACTTGGAGACTCAGCCATTAAAAGACGCTCGAAAATTCTGGAGCGAACACTTGACTTATGCTGAGCCTTGTCACTTCCAAATTTTGACCGATGAGCGTGGAAGCAATGAAAGGCAAAGGCAAACCTCAATTACGGTTCCATCGCTGGATAGTAAGACCATTTAAGATTTCTGCCAATAGTGGGAAGTCACCCTAGCAGTATTCATTTAAACTGCTTGGGCCCTTGTGCTAAAAAAATACACCGGATCACCAGTCCCTTCATTTGGATATCTTACATCAGGACGAGATTTGCTAATTAGCGAAGTTGATGACATTGTTGGCCCACTAATTGTCATGCTTGCCTCGCGGATCAAGCTGGATCCCGAAACGATGGTGGTAGACATACTGAGGAATGGGCAGGCCGACTACCTCAACAGCTTGCCATATCAGGCGTTCCCACTATCTGAGACACTCAGGGTCCTCAAGGCAGAGCAGACACCATTGTTCAATACGGTGATCTCTTTCCAGAGAATTGAACAAAAGACAAAGAAGAACGCGGATGACAAGGTGACCCTGCGATTCACTGAGAGCATTGACCCGAGTGATGTAAGTAACTGTAAGTCTTTCAAAAGGCTTCCAATGCTAATCCATTGTAGTACGACGTGACTCTCAGCGCAGCACATGGTAACATGACTACTCAAATTGAGATGACTTATCTTAAAAAGGTCTTAATCGATGACCAAGCTATGCAAGTCGCAAACTGCCTTAGCAAAGCCATCTGCAAGCTCACTACTCGGCCTGACGCCAAGCTAAGTGAGATGAATATCATCAGCGATGACCAAAATGATTAAATGTGGTCATGGAACGGCAATTTGCCGGCTGTCGAGGAGAGAACTCTCCATCGTCGCATACGCGATCAAATTGATTCGCAGCCTAATGCTTCGGCCATCTGCGCTTGGGACGGTGAGCTGACATATCGAGAACTAGACGATCTTTCTACCCAACTAGCAATTAACTTGAAAGATTCGTACAACCTGAAAGACACTATTATCCCACTTTATTTCGACAAGTCCATGTGGTCTATAGTGGCTATGCTGGCAGTGTTGAAGTTAGGCGCAGCTTTCGTTCCTATTGACCCATCCCAAGCGGAGAATCGACGAGAAATCATTATTCGCCAAACCGATACATCCCTGGTTCTGGCCTCTGAGCACCACGTTGAAAATATATCTAAACCTGGTCGTGTAGTCATCCCCGTCAATCAGAGTGCGTTCAACCAGATGCCTCGCCGACAGCAGAATACAAATCTTGGCCCTGTTTCTCCAAATGCGGCAGCCTATCTCATCTTCACTTCAGGAAGTACTGGTACTCCCAAGGGAGTCATCATTCAACATCGCTCAATTAGCACTAGTTGCCGACGTCACGGAGCTGGAATGGGATTCAACCCATCCTATCGCGTTCTTCAGTTCGCCTCCTTTACCTTCGATGCTTGCATCATGGAGATCATGACCACCCTCGTCCATGGAGGTTGTGTCTGTGTGCCTTCTGAAACACAGCGAACAACGAATCTTGACCAAGCCATCCGCGATATGAACGTCAATGGGCTGATGCTGACACCTTCTGTGGCTCGTCTTATCGATGAAAAGACGGTTGGACAGATGGATCTTGTCATGTTGGGAGGTGAGAAACTCTCAAGACCGGACTGATGAAATCGGCAAGGCGGTTGGGTGTTCAACTTGGGTTGTTGATATCGAAGATCCTAACAAATTAGCCACCATTGGGGCAGTCGGAGAGCTTGTCATTGAAGGCCCCATCCTCGCCAAGGGCTACCTGAAACACCACGAAAAGACCAAGCAGGCATTCATTGAGAACCCAACATGGCTTTCTCATAAAGCCACTCATCATTTGGGTCGCCAAGGCAGAGTGTATCGGACTGGAGATTTGGTGAAGTACCGACCCGGAGGTAGCCTGATATATATCGGTCGTAAAGACACACAAGTCAAAATACACGGACAGCGCATCGAATTGGGTGAAATTGAACATCAAGTTCAAAGGTGGGTGCCTCAAGCAGCCCAAGCAGAGCAGGTCGTTGCCGAGGTTTTCATTCCGTCTGGCAGCAATTCCACCAATCCACTGCTAGCCGTATTCCTCTCCAGGAGCAGTGCAGTGGCTGAAAACTTACCGTCTATCGAAACTCCTTACAGCAAGGTCACACCCCTCTTCCTCCCTATCGATATTAAGGACAATCTTGGATCTCACCTCCCGAGTTTTATGGTCCCATCCATGTTCTTTGTTTTAGACTAGATCCCCATTTCTTCTACTAGTAAGATAGACCGTAAACACATTCAGAAGATAGGCATGTCCTTTTCAATGCAGCAGATTGCAAATCTCCGACAAATCTCTCAGCAGGACAAACGCATGCCTACAACAGAAATCGAACGCAATTTACAAGAGCTTTGGGCTCAGGTTTTGAATATTGACCCTACTACCATTGGTATGGATGATAGCTTCTTCCGACTTGGAGGTGACTTAATTACGGCCATGCAAATTTCCTCAGGCTCTCGTTCACTCAATATTAATCTGTCTACCGGAGATGTTCTCAAGAGAAAGACCATCGCGAAACTTGCCCGACGAGTCGAGGAGATTGGTGCGGGTTCTTTCCTTTCCAATATAAGAGTAATGGAAGAAGTAGTCGACCAATCGTTCAACCTAGCGCCTATTCAGCAACTTTACTTAAACACCCAAAACGATGCAAATGCATCCTTCGATCAGACACTTTTCGTCCATCTCGCCAAGCCAGTCACATTTTCTGCTCTTCTAGATGCCCTCAACCTCCTTTCGAAACGGCATGGCATGCTACGGAGTCGGTTCGGTTAAAATACCGAGGGCGATTGGAACCAGTACATAATTGCTCATAATGACGATCATCCCAGTGTCTTGACAAAACACGTTCAATCTAATGATCTGTCTGAAACTGTATCAGCCGTCCGCCGGGTTCGTGATGCAATCGATATTTTCAATGGGCCAATTATGGGGGTTGTGATGATCTCGAGCAGCAATCGCACGTCTCTTTACCTTGCGATCCATCATCTTATAGTAGACTTGGTCTCATAGAGAGTGTTGCTGGAAGAGCTGGAGAATATTTTCCTTTCTCAACCTCTCCTGCCAATTTCTTCAATCAACTTCCAGACCTGGTCCAAAATGGAGTCGGACTTCGTGCGGAAACGACCCAATCTCGACTCTGTCATATCCTTCGAATTGCGCCCAATACAGCTGGAATACTGGGGAGTTGACTCATCCCAAATGACGTTCGCGAGTACCCATACGGCCACATTCAGTCTCAATAAGGACGTGACATCTGCTATCTTAGACACTTGCAACGCAACATTCAGAACTAAGCCCATCGAACTTTTAATTTCGGCCCTCATCTATTCCTTCAGCATTACCTTTCCTAATCGTAATACTCCCCCAGTCTTCAATAAGACATATGGTCGTTAGGTTTGGGACGATAGTATCGACATCTCCCGCACAGTAGGCTGGCTAACATTAATGTTCCCTGTCAAACGGGTCAACTAACGTAACGAGGCTGCCTGCTTGTGGCAAAGTGACGATAACGTCAAACAAGGCTGCCTGTTCGTATAGCTAGCTCGGTGGCAACCTTGCCACCTCACAGACCTTCATTTCCCTCTGTCGCATTACCAACTGAGGCAAAAGGGAATGAACACTCCGCTAGTGCACTCATTGATAATAGCTTATAAGCTCCATTTGACATACCCCCCCAGATTGCTGAGACTTTCGAAGTGATCTGAATTGAGATCTATGGAAGGCTGTAGTTGCCGGTGTGGGCATGCATACCCTCGTGTGGTGGTGCCCTAAAGCTGCAGATTGCTGGCTGTATGGTGGCTTGTGCCGATTGTTGATGCTCTGACTGGGGATCGAACTGATGATCTTGCGGGGGTAGTCTGCTGAATAAGCAACGACAGTGGAAGTTGCAGGGGATTACCCCTCCCGGGCTCATAACTGTCACATTCAAAAGGGAAGGAATTGAATCATAGAAGCTCTTGATTTCTATCTATCTATCGAACAAAGGGTTGTCTTTTATAGAGGGAAATGAGGCCCTGTGAGTTGGCTAGACTAGCTATACGAGGGGAAATTAGTTGTGTTGATCTATTAGCTATACGACGAAGCTAGCTATACGGATGAGCTAGTTATACGGCCAAGCTAGCTTCCAAAGGAAGCTGGCTATCGTATATCGTGTAGTTAGATGACCCGTTTGACACACCCCCCCATTTTGAACTGTGTTGCAAAATGAAGCTATTTTGAAGGGTCATTTCAGAAGGGAAGGTTTCCAATCTGGTGTTTTCGCACATAGGAGAATTTGGCTAGTCTGAGTCAGCCTCGGCAGCTAGCTCTATCAGGGTCCTGGTATCAACGAGGCCTAGTTGTTTGATAAAGGTCTCGTATTTCTGACCCGGCAGGGGCTTTGTAAGCCCGTCAGCTATCATCTCGGCTGTTGGTGTGTATTTGACCTCGAATAGCCCGTTCAAATAGGCCTGCCTCGCCCAGCAGCTGTGGATATCAACGTGTCGGAGGGCTGTTTTCAGTCTCGGGGTTTCGAGGGTTATGAGCCGGATAGTCTGTTGGTTATCGCATTCGATAACCAAGGGGTCATCTAGCTGCAGCTGCAGCTGTTCGAACAGCCGTTGGGTTGAAATAGCTTCCTTAGCTGTGTGTGTGAAGGCTAGCAATTCCGCTTCGGTTGATGAAGTCGTAACTGTTCCTTGTTTTCCGGCCGTCCAGCTGACCGGACCACCGAAAAGGCAGGTAATTGAGCCTTGTGATGATTTTCGGGTCTCTTGATCGTCTGCGAAAGCTGCATCTGAAGCTATTCGAAGGTCCGGGCTAGGGCTCTGGCTAGGAAGGCTAAGTTCAATTTGAACAGCCTGTCTATCAGGGTTGCCTAGTTCCTTTACGATAAAGCTTTTCCCGTTGAATTGGATAGCTAGGAATCTTGTGGAATAGAGGTAGCTGATAACCCTATTGGCTATTTCCTGGTGGAAGTCTGAGGGATTTTGAAGGTGCTCGGCTAGCTTGGAAGCTGCCTTTGCTATATCGGGCCGTGTGATAACGGCTACATAGTTGACCGAGCCAACCTTCTGTTGGAAGAAGCTGATCTCAATTGCTGTGGCCTGGGAAGTTGAAGTCCTAGGGGCTAGGCTGTTGGTCGGAAGGGGATTTCCTTTGAAGGTGTCCGTAGCCGTGATGTTAAATTTTGAGACTAGCTTTTCGATGTAGGAATCCTGACATAGCCACAGCTTCCTGTTGGGCCGGTCCCGTAAGACCCTAACCCCTAGGAACCACTGCAGCTGCCCTAGGTCCTTCATTTGGTATCGACCTTTGAGTCGGTCAATCAGTTGGTCTGCTTTTCCTTGGTCTTCCTTCCGAAATAGAAGGACGATATCGTCTACAAAGAAGAAGACTGTAGCCCAGCTGTTATTACAGACACAAGGGTCTTCATTACATTGGGCTAGCCCTAGCTCTTTGAAGGTTGCTAGGAGGTCTCTTTGCCAAAGCAGGGGTGATCTTCGCAGCCCGTATAGGGCCCGTTTTAGCCGTCTTGCCCACCCGGGCCTTTTATAGCCGTTGGGGTAAGAGACGAAGACTTCCTCGTCTAGGAGGCTATTTGTGAAGGCATTCACAGCATCTAGCTGTCTAGTCTCAAGGTCAAACCTAGCAGCTATAGCCATTAGGATCCGGAAGGTCTTGCCGGCTAGGGTAGCTGCATAGGTCTCTTTATCAGTAAGGGGCTGAAGATCCCCTCGTACGACGAGGCGGGCTTTAAATTTGGTCAGAAAGCCATGCTTATCGAATTTATAGGTAAAGACCCAGGCTAGTGGTAAGACCCTTCCGGTTACTTCATCTAGATGAACGGGTTCGAAGGTATCTTGTGAATCTAGGCCCTGAATTTCGCCCTTGGTAGCTTCTTTGAATTGGGGCCCGTAGGGATGATTTTCAAGGTCTTTGAAGGTCTTCGGCGGCGGTGGAAGCTGCCGGCGGTGCAACCTTTGCTCTCTTCCAGAGTGAAAGCTGCTGTGATAGTTGTGAAAGCTGCTGCCGGTCGGGTTAATCCGGTTGGATCGTCTTGTGGGTTCCATAGGTTGTTTTCCTCGTCTGTTTCTTCGTTGGGTCA
>CAKNEU010000378.1:0-17212 GCA_930272665.1 Mariannaea elegans | reverse complement strand
CTCAAGCCTCGCGACCTCCTTGTCTCAGGCTATCTAGGTTACCTTACCTAGGTCCCGGGCAATCCCGTACAACACTCATCGACCGGATCGGAATGACTTTCAGTATCTTCTTCTCGCTTGTATAGCTAGCTCCCAGCTATAGAGCTGTGAGCTCGCAGAGACCTCAAAGAGACTTTTTTTCTTCCTCCCTTCCTTAGTCTTAGATAGAAAATTCTAGAGCACCCTGTTGTTGAACAAACTTGGACCAGCCCTTCACATTATTGCTCTAATGTCTAATGCCCTACCGCTTTAAATCCCCACTAACTAGCATAGCAAACCTAGATTACGCTTAAGTATACGCACCGCCAGTGCGGCTAACCCGCCAGCTCTCTATCTTCTGGGTCTGCGCCAAGAATGAGATAATATTCGCGATAATATTCGCGCACAACTATAAGACGATCGCGAGGAAGCTAGTAAGCATGATAGCGAGGAGCTGTTCGTGGCTGTGCGCGAGCGCATCGAGTCAGAGCCACAATACTTACTCGTCCTCAATAACGCTGATGACCTAGCGCTCTTAGACGTTAGCCAGACATCGAATAAGTCTGTGAGCCTGTGTAGACTAGATACTCTGTTGTAACCTACAGTATTAAAGACACCTCGAACCCAGTAAAGTTGATCCACTGTCCCTTTGTCGAGACCAGGCCACTAGGAATCATTCCCGGTCGATGAGCTCCTACAAATACTAAAGTATACTTACGGTCCACAACCTTTGTCGTATAGTACTGGCCATGGCTTCCACCTTTGAAACCTCCAAGTCACCATATTGAGTCTCAACTGCGCGATCATAGTGGCCAGTATCAAGCAAAGACCCTTCAGGAATCAATCGTAATAAGTAGACCGATCGGAGAAACTGCTCTGAAATCCAATTCCTTTGCCCATGCCCGAAAGTCTGGGTTACCCGCAAAGTTCGCGCTTCGGCAAACAGTCCTATGTGGTAGGCCAATATACTCATGATATGCAAGGCCCCGTGGAGCAGTACATGGCGACGATGATCAACTCTGGACACGTAGCAATCGCTTCCCAGGTAACTCAGAAAAGCGTCATCGGTGGATTGTAGGTCGTGATAGCTAGGGAATATAAGTTCTGAGTTCTCCATGTCGGAAAAAACTGCAGGGACTCTCCGGTTGCCGAGGTAAAACGGGACGCTGTGGCAGAGAGAATCAAGCAGTTCTTGATTCTCACGGGTGTGCCTAGTGCTGTCCATAATGTCGTCCATATGTTTGTCTTCCTGCATAGCATGCTTTTGGTCCCAAGCAAGTTTGCGAATGCTGGCTGCGAGTTGGAGCTTGATTTGTATGAGAATAAGGCGATAGATACGCCACACGCTCCATATGTTCGCAATCTGGATAGTTGGGTACACATCACAAGCACCCTGATACACGATATTGGGTGACTTGATGTATTTTCCGCTCGGTATTCGTTTTGGGTGCCAATGATGTGGTACATCTTGTTGCCACATCCAGAGCCGCGTGTCCAAAGCCCGAACGCGTTGGGAACACTCCTCCAGTTCAAAATATGATGTATGTTCTTGATGCGGTAATGGCCGAAGGAATTGGTATTGAAGATTGGCAACCGAAATGCCAATAACATCGAGCAGAGAGCTTGGATTGACGGGCACATGAGGAATGACTTTGGTTTGAACCCATTCGAACCCGTGCGCAGGGAACGGTCTTTTCTCCCTGACGCACAAGGAGACTTTGGCGTGCAAAATGTTGCCTAAAAGGCTACCATGGTACTTTGAACCCCCTGCATCGCCGCTTCGATGTAATAGCAGGGCCAATGCGCCGTCGCGGTGCGTACCGTCAGCTCGGTGCTGACCAAGTACGGCCGATATAGTTTCATATGCCTGAAGCACTAAGGCTGCGAGCACCGTCGCGTCGCGTCCTCGTTCCTCTGGGTCCCTGATTGCCTTCTGAAGTCGCAGCAAAGCTTGATTGAGTAAGTGTGTTGGCCGTGAAATAGAAACGCTAGAATGTCCCAATAGCACCCATAACAGTGCCGCTACGGCGTTGACAGCGGTGAATAAAGCTGAATTGTGATGTTCAGCAGCGAGGACCGGGCGAACGAACTCCATGAATCCGCGAGTCGACTCCAAGTTACGACCTATGCCAGTAACATAGGTGAGAAAAAAGGAGAGAGCAAGATCCTGCTGGACAAGTGGCGGAGACGACAACATTACCGTGTAGTCGTGAGATGCTGATGGGGCCAGTTGAGTTGGTGTCGTCGTCGCCTTCGTCGTCATCGCCTTCGTCGTCATCGTTGCTGCCGGCGGCTTGGCCAGGCTTCTATTGCTGACACGTGTTCTTTGATCGCTTGGCCTCCCGGAAAGCCGACCGCTCTCGTTCTTGAACCTCACCAGAAGGCGCTTTTTTCCGTAGCCTGCGCATTCGCGTCCGAGGCGAAGACATCTCTTGCACTGCGGCTTGCTTTCGTCACACTTAACATGCCGCTGTCTGCAGGTGATGCAGCCTTGGGAGGCGCCTCGGTTGACCATGATTGCTTCTGACGTCGTCTACCAGTGATGAAGACCCAAAAGAGAAACAGTTTTGCGAGCGAGGAATCTTGTATTGATATCTTGCGTCCTCTTGTCCGGCTAGCGTACGCAATAGTGGTGGCCACGACAGCATTGTGGCGGTGTTCGAACGGACATGAATTCATTTGCTTGTACAGTAATAATCTAAAATCTCACTCGCAACAGACTTGCCATTTTTGGCCTAGACTCAATAAAGTGTTACAAAAATGCGACACCGCACTAAGCAGCAAATTAGTCCACCTTATACAGTGCGACTATACTGAGTAATCCGGCGCAGCCAGCTTTCAACAACAGAGATAGTCTAGTAGCTGCTAATCTGTTCGCCTCCAATGACCAGGCGTCGCAAAGTATGCACTTATTTCAGTCTAGCTTACTCTGGCCGTATTTCCCCTAATTATGCGCATATCTGCCTGCACCTTGATCGGCTTGTGTACCTCTGAAAGCAGCGTCGAAGTATAAGTAGAGACGAAACAACCATAATAAAAAGGAAAGTTTATTCAGTCGACACAAGCTCCTTTCACAGCGACGAACTTGCAAACATTTTAGAGAGATAGATCTCTCTTTATCCATTCTTCGCCATGAAACTTTCCTTTTACACCAGCCCTCTTTTGGCTGCGTTGGTGCTTTCTCGTCAAGCAGCCGGGGCCAACAGCACCGACAATGAGCCAACACTGCCGTTGAGCACCGATTCCGCGTTCAACTTTAATTTTCTCATTGCGCTTAGCGACGCTCTTACGGGAGGATCGGATATCGCTCCTGTTTTGGCCGCTGCTAAAGACCTCAAAGCCGGGGACATGGCTTCTTTTAGCGAGCGGTTCTACAAGCTTGCCAACTACACCAAGGCCCAGGCTGAAAGCCCACATAACGCTGGTGACCCTATTAATGTTCGAGACACTTGGTTCTCTGCCTCGCAGTATTTCCGTCGAACCGACTTCTACCTCCATCGCAACTGGAGCAACCCGCTTATAAATAGCCTATGGACAGAGCAAACCGCAGCATTCAACAAAGCAATAGCTGCCTTACCTATTCCTGGTCAGCGCGTTCGTATTCCAGCTAGAAAGGGCAACTTCACCATTGAGGCTATCTGGTACGCCGCATCTGAGAGTAAAGACCGCAAACTACCAACGTTAGTTATTGGGAATGGCTTTGACGCTGCGCAAGAGGATTCCTACCACTACTTTGTTGCATCGGCCCTAGCTCGAGGGTGGAATTGTATAACTTATGAAGGCCCAGGCCATCCTACTATGCGTCGAGAGCAGAATATTGGGTTTATTCCGGAGTGGGAGCATGTTGTTACCCCTGTGGTGGACTATATTCTCTCGGAAAAGTCGGACGTTGTGGATAAGGACCGGCTTGCACTTATCGGTAACTCTTGGGGCGGCTTCCTGGCTGCCCGTGCAGCGGCATTTGAGCCCCGACTTTCCGCGGCGATTCTTATCGACGGTGTCTGGGACACTTATGCTGGATTTTCGACGATGCTATCCCCTGAGCTGATGGCCGTGTACGAGGCCGGCAACTACACGCAATTCGACCAGGAGGTCCTTTCGCAGCTTGAAGCTGGGAAACTTTCCACCAACTCCGCCTGGGCCCTGGATTATGGCCTGTGGGCGTTCCACACGCACCTGCCCTCTGGCCTTTTCAACCAGAGCAAGCAGTATGAACTGAAGGATGTCGTGGATAAGATCAATATACCCGTTTTTGTTGGCGATGCTGAGTATGAGCCTACTTGGATAGGGCAGCCGAAGCAGGTGGCAGATGCTCTGGGCGATAAGGCTACTCTGCATCGTTTCACTGGGGCTGCTGGCTATCATTGCCAAACTGGTGCTTACCAAGAGCTGACGAGGACCATTTTTGCCTGGCTGAATAAGACTCTGGGTAAAATGGAAGAGAAATCCTGAGAATATTACGATAACTGTGCTGCACTCCTCGAAAAGTTGTAGGTGAATAGTTAGTACGTTTCTGAGAGCTGCTACTTTTCTAGATGGCTTGCAGTGAGTAGGGCATGAAATGTTATAGAGCTGGCACTTTTCTTGTAAGTAATGCTTGCTGTTATGTACTCTCGAATACTTCTGTCTTTAAGAGGCGTACATTGCAGACCTAAGCGACTATTCCTCTTCAGATTGATTTCTATCCTATTTACGAGCAGCAGCCGCAGCCTCCTTGTCAGCGGCCAACATCTTCTGGATGGCTGGCCTATTCATGCAGCGGTCCCACCAAGCACTTACAGCTTTGCGACTGAGGATGACGTCTCCGTACCCGCACGCGAAAAGTCTTTGGATCAGCGGAATGTAGTAGATATCCATGAGAGTGAAGTCCTTTCCAGCCATGTAGTCTTTGTGTTGTAAGAGACGCTCTGCCACGTCGAAAAACATCTCGACCGACCGCAGTGCATCTGAGACCACGGCGTCATCGGGAGGCAGCCCCATGAATTTTTTGGCAAATTTCTCAAATGCGATTCTACCTGCAGGCTCGGCGAAGTAGAGCATTTCTGCGGACTGCGCCTGGTCAAACAGCGCCGCAGCTTCGACGTCGGAGTCTGGGGGTAGAAATGGGAAAGAGTACTTCCTCGCGAGGTATTTGCAGATTGCGCGACTCTCGTACAGAGTGAACCCCTCGGGGAAAGTGATGACGGGTATTTTACCCCACGGGTGACGTTTCATGTTTTCTTCGGACTGGGTGCAGCGGTGTCAGCGATATACAATTGGCTCACGCGAGGATAAGCCGCATCGTCGTCCAAGAAAAACGGTTCACCCACCTTCTGTTCCCCTTTTTTCAGGTTGAGAAGTACGAGTTCATAATCCGTGAAGCCACCTTCGGCGAGAGTCAGGCGGACACGGTCGGTGTTGGTCGAACCGCGAGAGCCATATAGAGTAAAAGCTGGCATTTTCGAGCGGTGCAGTAGTTTGGACATGAATCCAGGGCTGTTCGTAATGAGCTTCGACATGTGCAAGTACTCCTTTCAAAGAGAATGGGCCAGCCACTCGGTATATAAGTCGATCGAGACGGTTGCGCCTCGGAACAAAGCTATGACAATTGCGTTAGTTGCAGGAATGTGGAGTAGCTAGTAACTTAGAAGAAAAGGATGAAGCTCTTTCTATAGTACTTATGATTGGTGGGTTCGCTTTCGCTACCCAATCGAGCTAGCGCTGACGCTTGCTCCTCAACAACCACATTTGACACGAAGCGACACCGACTCGCCTGCCTCTTGGTCCCGGTGATGAATCAAGGTGCATCATTTGATTCATCTGCTCGGAATTCTTGCTTGCTACGGATATTAATCTCGTCTGTAGGGTGTTGCACGACAAGCGTGAATACCCCACCCCCGCCCAACGATGGCCGAAAGCCTCGTCGTCCGCAAACGGAACATCCAATGTAGAACCAAGGTGAAAACTGGTTGTGCAACCTGCAGGTCAGTCTCAAATCCCATCACCGGTCTACACTCCAAGTCTGAGAATTTGGACGGGAGGTCAGCTCTGCAGTGATTGCTCACTTAGCAATAGAATAAGGAAGGTCAAATGCGACGAGAACAAGCCATTTTGCCAAAAATGTGTGGACACTGGTCGTACTTGCGACGGCTACGAGTCTCCCTTTAGATTTTTTACCAGTCAACCCATCAACAACGCTCATACTGCCGGCATCAAGTCAGGTGCTGGTTTACAACCCATCTGGCCCACCTTAACTGAGATTGCCCCTCAGGACATCGACCTCCTTAATCGTTACTTCTCAATCAAGACCATGCTCGACGTGAAGCTGGGCTGTGATGAAGAAGCCAGGCAAGTCCTCCAAGCCAGCTTGACTGATCCGCCGATACGACACGCAATATCGTCTCTCAGAGCTCTTCGGGAAGATCTCGAGACGTCCGGAAACGTTCCGGCGTCTGTCGCGCAGCAGACCCCGAGCTATGACTATGGCCTCCGGCAATACTGTATGGCTTTGGGGGGTCTCGCGTCTAACTTGTCGTTTCCGGGCTCCAATGGGTTGAAGTCGGCATTACTTTGCTGTCAGATCTTCATCAGCATTGAGCAAGTGCGGGGGAACTACGCCGCTATGGCCCAGCATATCATTCAAGGACTCAGGATCATGCACGAGTATGGGGCAAGGCCAAATTTTGTTGCCGCGAATAAATTGGTGTCAGCACACCATGACCAGCTACCTTTCCTAGATGTTTTCATCATCAAGCTGTTCGCTGCACCATGTAAGTTCGCGGATTCTCCAGCAACAGCTGATATAAGCGAGTCGACGGTGTCTGTGTGTTTGATCTCGCCGCATCAACAGCCTGTTGAATCTCGCGATCTTCGCACGATTGCACCCGACATGCGGACAGAGCTTACAAGGATCGCTACATCGACGCTTGAATTTCTCGGCAAAGTGTCGCATGTCGAATCGGCAGGAAATGCTCTTCGGCTACTATCCGAGAAAGCATCTCTGCTAGACTCCTTAGAATCGTGGCTCATTGATCTTGAACTCGTTCATACGGAGATCAGACCTCCTGGTCCTGAGCTTATTTCAGTGTCTTTCATGCGCCTCTTCCATCAGATACTGAAAATCGTTCTCTTGGGGACATTAGACTCCTCACCAAATCTTTATGCCAAGCTGCGGACAGAGTACGACCGATTGCAGGGTGTAGCTAGCAATGTGGGTGAAAGAGTAAAGACTTATAGAATGTGCAGTGGGACTAGAAGTGGTCGAGGGGAGCGATCTAAAGTACGCTGATATTTATGGCAAAGTCGCGCAATCTTTTCGAGCCACGCATCTGTTTCCTATCTTTTCACAATCAATGGAATCCGCGGACTCCATAGCTAGCAAGCCGAGCGGGAGAAGGCCGGCGGCGCCACCGAACGCTGTTGGGTAGAGACTCTGCACACCTCTTCACACTCTGAATGTGGAAGTGAGAATGTTCTTTTTAATAAAAAGAACACGAAAGTGACTGCAGACGACAGAGTAGACTTAGTTCTGTGTCTCACTCATGTATCACGCTCTCACACCCTCAATTACATCACCTAGCGCATTTCAAGGTAGAGAGAAAAGGAACGAGTCGGTCGGCGTGCGTGCATAAGATTGCATGCGGCTTCTGTTTGCAGTATGCGGACCGAACAAACCAATCAGGGGTTGACTCTGTCCCTGAATCGGCCCCCCACACCGACCATGGTGGTCAACTCCATAAATGCATCCGCAACTCCGTCGCCCTTTTGTAACGAAGCCTCTTCTTCTCCTCACAAGCTCAGACAGACGAATACTCAACGGTATCTCATCGTTGAATACCATGCATTTCCTCCTCCTTGGCGCCACTGGACGGACCGGCAAGCACGTCGTATCTGAGTTACTCTCTCAAGGTCATACAGCGGTAGCCCTCGTCCGTACCTCTGGCAGCCTCACCCCTCGTCCTGGCCTCACCGTCCTCACTGGCTCGCCACTATCGAAGTCCGACATAAAAGGCGCTCTCTCCGCGGCGCTTCCCCTGACACCTTCTGCGGCGATCATCACATTGAAACACAGTCCGCAAGTCCGACAGTCCTTTCGCGCCTCAGGTCTCACCTCCTCGCTTCCTCGCCGACTCGTGCGCCAATATTTGCGAGGTTCTGGAGCATGCTGGCATTTATCGCATTGTAGTGATGTCAACAGCAGGTGTCGGGGATTCATGGGCTAACTTACCGTGGCTGTCCAAGGCATTCGTGGGGTGGACCAACATCAAGTACGCGCTCGAGGACCACGGCCTCGTAGACAAGGAGATTCGGTTGACGAAGATGGATTGGACACTTGTGAGGGCTTAGAGGCTGCAATTCGACGATCCGAAGCAGAAGCCGATCGACACGAAGGCGGACGTGCAAACGCTGGACAGCAAGGGTGACGGAATGCGCATGGCCGACAGCGTGAGTGTTTCTAGTGTGTCGAGATTCTTAGTCAAGGTTGCAGTCGAAGGACTCTTCATCAAAAGCGCAGTGGTTGTAAGGGATTGATGCCGCCGGGGAATGTCCAGCAGATCGGACCTTCTTAGTCATGCGGTCTCAACACCTTTCAATGACGAGGTTCAGCTCCTTGATTCGAGGCTATATTCTCATGTTAAATGTGGATCGCCATGTATTATCCCTCTTATCTAAAATAGAGTGTGTATGACTTGGAGGCTGTGTTTACATAGTATTAACAACTGCATGTAGAACTACCATTTCGTTTTCGGCCTTGTTGGAATCAAGCCCAAGTATGAATACGTCCACTCGAAAAAATACGCTGTCTGATATATATTTATAAAAGGGTTTATTCAAGCGCCGCCTTTGGTATTTACAATGAAAAGTATAAATTGTCCGCTGCCTCTGTATAGAAATACCTAGTGATATCGAATACCATCCGACTCCATCCTTCCTTATTTTCTGGTCTGCAATCTCCTTAACAATTTTGTTTGGGTCATCATTACACAGTCTCCAGCATCATCATGGTACCCGTCTCACCGACCGCTCGTTTTAAAATCAACACCAGCTCATCCAAGGCCGCGAGCAATTGCACCAAGGAATTCAAAATGACCATGAAATTCCTCATTACTTCGCTGTCAACATTCTCTTTGATCGGGAAGCTGCATGGGAGGTCGTTCGAGCGGCGGATTCCCTCCGCGATCTGTTCTCGCGCATGGGTAACGGCCTTGGTGAACAATGGCGTGGGCAACACTGCTGGTAGAGGGTCGCCGCTCTTGAGTGCCTGTTGAACGATAGAGAGCACGCCCATTAGCTCGGTGATGAGATTCTCATTTATGGCGCCCGTGGCTGGTATAATTTTCGCTCTTTCGTCCTGGGAGAGTCGGGTCGTGTATTGCAGTAGCAGTGTGACATTCTGGTTGAGAACCATGCATTGGTTACAAACTAAGGCTAGCGTTCCCGTGTCGAAATTAGAGGATGAAAATTCTAATACCGTTAACCGTATGGGTCCTGAGATTGCTAGGAGGGTCTCGCCAACTGCTAAAGCCTCTTCTTCAGCTACTTGGCGTAGATCAGGAGCAGGGTCCTTCCAACTGGACGCAAAGAGGACGTATCGATCCTGAATGCTGACGAGAGTATCGAAGAGTAGGTGTCGGTAATGGCGATTCGCAGAGGGCGGTTTTGGTATGAAATTTACAATAAGGGCACCTGTAATGCCGACAATTACGGTAACAACACGCCGCCAGAAGACTGCATAGCCTATGCCGGGAGTGCCGTATTGCGGGATCTGTGTATCGCTCCAACTGTAGCCAGCGACAAGGAACGCCGTCGCGCCCATCATAATTCCTGCAGGCATCATAGCAGGAGAAGTAAATAGACGCCACCACATCATTAGGACAATAGCAGGCGCAAAGATGGCGGCAAGGCCATACGGATTCCCAGGGCCGCTGCCAGCGCCTATATACCATGCCACCATCCCAATGACACCGCCAACGATGGTGCCAAACACTCGTATGAGACTTCCAAAGAGTAGTTCAGCTGTGTATGGGACCAAAGTCAACTGAGCCATGATGACAGCCCACAGGACTCTATTGCGGTAGAAGAAGCCTGCAGTAGACATTACGACGGCAGGGACCGAAAGGCCAAGAGTGACCACAACCATGCGCAGAGCAAACATACCTTCTTCATTTCCAAGCCAATTAGTGATAGCCAGAATAATTCTACCCCCGGGGCTTCTCTTGCGGCCGTTGGGTGCCTGCATACTAGCTAATTCAGCTCGTGCTGATTTCGCATTGGGATCTGAAGTCTCAGGCTTAGCCTGCAAATTGGGGGGTAGTGAGGTGACCGTCGAGATACGCCTAAGGCCGTCGCCGAGGTCTGCAGCCGTCACTCCATCCTCTGGAGAGTCTTTATGGCCGATCCATTGGAGGAGTGCCATCAATCGACTTGGGAACCAGACTCGAATCTTGGTTCTCGTCCCCTCTAGTTCCACAATTCTGGTAAGAACCTGGTCTATGGCGTCTGCCAGCCGGAACAACCGCTCCTGGAGAAGAATGCCCAGCATAAGCCCGGTAAACGATGATATAATGTCAGTTTCTCCCCTTAAAAGTCCATCGTCATCAAAAATTTTCCGAGAAATCTCAGGAAGGGATCTTGAGGTCGAGGTCATGAAGATGTCGCGCTGCTCGCGAAGCTTGGAGAGCACAGCAGCATGCCTCTGCTGCATTTCTGACTGGCTAGGGCTCTTTCGAAGGGCATGAGCCTGGGTCAGTGCCTCGCTGATGGCTTGGAGAGATTCTTTGCATGCCTCAACCAGGTGCTCGCCTGGATTCACTAATGATTGGATACTCTCCTTAATCAGAACGTTTCTGCTAGGGTAGTTCGACCTAACGTGGAAATCAACCACTTGATCAATCTGATGTTGCCCAAGCTCGACCGTCTGTTGGTCGCTACTACTCTCGTCATTGCCAGCTCGTGCGCGGTTCAATGCATCGAGGCTCTTTTCCTTTCGCACCTGGTTTTGTCTGTAGAGTTCTATTAGGGCGATAAAATTAATAGTGAGACGACGAAAGGGTTCATGTAATATCAATAGGTCATCTGAGCCCCATGTTCCGACAGACAAATCAATCGGCAGGAATCTGAAAAGAGGACCTAGGAGTTTGTTGGTCGAAAGCACCTTAGTTCGCAGTCCGGTCAACTTGGCCTCGCTCATGTCTAGGGCTGGATACTTGAGGCTGAGAACACAGGCATCTAAGAATTCGGGCATCAGAGCGAGGACATCTCGCATACCATCGAGTACTCCAGATGTGGAGGACGTAGGGAAGACGAAGATATTGCAGATAAGGCCAATTCCGGCAGCGATAGAGCAGGGAATGACAATAACTTTGGTAAGAGTTCCATCAAAGGTTGGCAAAAGGGGTGCGGCATCGAGATAAACGACAGTAACAATTGAGGCCACAACTTGCACAAGTATAAGTTTAGGGAATGCAACGCGAAGCCGGGCCTGGAATTGTTTATTTATTTATTAATAAATTCACTTAATACGGACAGGGTCATGAAACTTACCATGAAGTAGACAAATAATCCTATCATGCAAAAATAGGTAATGGTTACGTCCGTATTCAGCATGTAGCCATTGAGAATCTGGACCTCTGCATATTGCAGTGGATTTGTAGTATTTGCCGCCTCTTGCTGAAGCGTGGCCAATCGAGCCTCCTTATCAGCTTGCGGCCAAGTCGAAACGGCAGCTTTCATAGTAAGAACACCCCAGGCCCAACTAAGAGAGCAGCCAAGCAAGATGGAAATAGACATCAACAGCTGGATAAATACAATACTAGCTGGGGGAGCAATAAATAAGATGATGCTGGATGAAGTAAGTACAAGATATAACGAGATAGCATCGGAAGCCTACCATCCAAGAAATGCTGCTCGGCCTATCGCTCTCAGACATGGTCCAATGAGCATCAGAACAGCCATGATCCAGACAGCCAGAGAACATTTGAATAGCGTCTTCATGTCTTTTGCGTTGAAATGGTCAAGCCATGGTGGGAGTCTTTTGCCCACTGACGAAGGCTTCGTTGCGTCGACAAAGTATGGATTGTGAATGACGTCTGGAGTGTCGGTTTTTGGCGATTGCACGATCTTCGTCTCATCGGTTTTCGACTCAGGAGACTCTCCTTGGTCGGAGCCAGACATGATTGAAGAAGAAGAAGAAGAAGAAGAGTTTTCAGCTGGGCAATTGATGTTGGTTTTTGTACGCGTGGGTAATGTCTCTTTATATAAAAAGTGAGGCAAATTGAAGTTGAATTGTCATCTCTTCACCTCATGGAATAAGCCGCTTGGTCAACACTTGGTCCTCAAAGGATTGCTTTGGATCCACGGTGATACGATATATTCGTAAATATGTGTGGCAGAAACAGAAGGGGACATCCAGTCTATATTAATATTGACAGGATTGAGTTTCTTAGAGGAAGGACCGGGCGCTGACAGTAGTAGCGTCGAAAACAGAGGCATTTAGTTACGGAGTAGTCGGCATTTCAAGTGCTGACCGCATGCATCACACGTCCCTTGTCAATGGTCAATCTTTAGTGACAGTGCAGGGATGCAAAGCCAATCCTTTTCTCATTTTCCCGTAAGGTAGATAGCTCGTGAGTTGTTGCATCGGGCATGTCGTATCAGTGGCCTTGTTCAGCCCTATCAAATCAAAGCTGCCGCTTTAACCGACTCAATGCTACATTGAGCATTTGTATGTAGTATGCGTACAGTCACCTTGGACTTCTTTCTGGATGGTCCTTGGATAAAATTAAACTTGTATGTAACTGATTGACGATGAGAATTTGTGCCAAGTCGGGCGTAAGTGATTTGCGTTCGTTCGGGGTGTGAACCGCAAGCAATTACCATTACTGGGCTTACCGTACGCACACAGTACTGTATGCGCTACCTGCAGCATGCGGGTCCCCTCCATAAGCTGAAATGACAGACTCGCGCCATATGTATGGCAGCTTTATCTCCGGCCGTTGGGGACGGTTTGGAGAGGGTTTGCGAAAATGCTGCGGTTAACGCCGTGATGAGGCGCCTGTTCCCCGCATCACTTTCAAATTCGAAGTTTAATCATGGTGGCTGATAATGGTGGCTGGTCATGGGATAATTCTGACGCTCATTTGAGGTACTTAATGCAGATGGTGACACTCGGCTCGTGAGTTAATTTTGCATGGAATTGGAGTGGTATCGTGAGAGGTTAATATGGAGAACCAGTCTCCGTTATCTCGAGAGAATCTCTTGGCATATGAATTTGTAAAGGTGGTAGTCTATTTGAGGGGAGTCTCTTCATAATTGCCAGTAAGTATAAGTAATACGGAGTTGCTTAGAAACATGCTCTATTTTTGTGAGAACGCTGACAAGCTTATGCACTGGCTCTGGGCAACTTTGGCGGTGAAAGGATTTGCTTCATGTGTCTGGGGTATTATGAGACGATGCAAGCAAAATTACTTCGATTGAATGAATGGCAAAATTAACAGATTCTCAAGCCAAATCTATGGGGATAGTATGTTTTTGACACTTGTTTGCTGAGCCGTCCTTACCGCCATATTGATTCACGCGCGGAAAGGTTAACTGTGCTTCGCCTCCAAATTTGTCTACGGAGCTCCCCTAAGTCAAATACAATTCGTTTCCTTCGCCTGTTGACAGCCGTGTACAGTTGGTTTAACGCACAGGGGTAACTTTGATTTTCTTATCCCCACACAATTAGTATACTTAGGTTAATCATCATGGAACGGGGATTGACTTGATTTACTTAACCTTTAGAGTCAACTTATAAGGTTGAGTTAGTATTGGGGCAACAGTAGTAGATTTGCTTTAATCTAGCCAATTGTTATGCATATCGCCTGTTAGGTGAGGAACACGAAAATCCTTCGCGTAAAGGGGATTTTCTTAAGAGATTATAATTCACAACTTGTGTTATTCACAGATCTTTACACACATTCAACTTGTCTAAAGATGGATCTGTTCGTGTATTTGACTGAATATTGAGTTGTTTTGTGTAAGAAGTGCAGTTTGCATGTGTATCTGCCGAGATTCTTATTTGCGCACTCGGCAGTGTGACTTGACAACCTAAGAACAGCACAACGTGGCAGTCGAAGCCCAACAGTACCCTAAATTGGATGAAATCAGTCTGAACTAAGCGACTTCACATTCCCACTGCTTGCAATTAACTCAATCCCCTTTCTCGCCGCTCCGCGCTCGGATGGGCTTAAGTGCTGCAAATGCTCCTACATTGCTTGTCAAGTACAAATAATTGAGGCAGATTGTCGCAAGGATCATAACTGGCATACCCCAAACAGGCCTTCCTACCCCTTCCAATTAGGTCGCTATCGCCTATCTAGAGCTCTAACTCGCCTGCTTTCTATCGGCGCTTATATTCACTCCTAGGTGCAGCATAACGAGAAAAGTATTTGAAGGGGAAGAGCCAAATTGGATTACAGCTAATAAAGCAACTATAACAGAACATTGGATAGCGTGTATAGAGACGCTCGAGGGCCATGGCAGTAGAGTTATCCTGGTTGCCTTCTCGCCCAATGGCCAACTTCGTATCGGCGTCTCGGATGTGACCTGCCGCGAACGCATGACGGAGGCGATTTGGCACCTCTGCTGGAGCGAAATAGCCTAGGCGACTTAACCCCACAAATAACTGATAGCGGCGCTCAACGACGGCTACGCCGCTGCGATGTCCTTGGGCAGGGACGAGCTAGGCGATGCGGCTCACCAATAGAGGTTTGTCGTCAATTGTTCTTTGAAAGCTATCTTCTAACACGAATGGCCTAACTCTCGAAGGTGGGCTTATCTGCCGAAACGTAACATCACCTAAACGGCCATTAAAGTATGTATTGCTTACGAAAACCATGTTTTATCTACCACTAGTTAACAAGGTGCAATAAAACAGGTTGGCTGAACTGATTCCGCATGTGAACGAATAATTCACGAATGTCACAAAAGATAGGAATAACCACAACACAACCATAGAAAACTTGAAGCTTGGCTATGACAACAAGAAGAATGCTGCAAAAGAGGTAGGGAAAGAGACCTTTGTGTCGGAATAGGGAATAATTTATGTCGGCTAGCATCCTATGGGTCAATAAGCGCAAATAAAGTGTGGTGGATGCTCTAGGTGTGGCTATCTCACCTAGACACAGTAAAGGATCTCAAGATAATGCTGCATAGAAAATTTACGGCTCGGATTAGCATATTTGGTCAGGACAGCCAGTCCGCGGAGAGTAACTGAAAAGATCAGCATCACCCAATGGTGAACTCTTGGTGGTGGATAGACATGGAAGAAAAGGTAATAGCGAAAGGCATTTCTCTGTATAACGACTAGTAATCATACCTTGATGTCTCTAAACTATCTGGGACTCAGGCGGTCGTAAAAAATGGTTGGTGATGTCAAACTCTGAGGCGTATTAACGTATGTGACGGGTGAGGCACGGTTCAGTGGTGTTTTCCTTGCTATGTTGATGATGCCCCTAGGTGGGATATCAAGTCGCGCTTCCATTCACGGGTTTGCGTCTTGAATAGGATAGAACCGTTCCTGCTGAATTGAAGATATTCAGAGAGCCTAGTTGTTTACCCGAACAGGAGTTGAGAGTCATCGGCGTTGTCGATAATTAGGATCCAATTGCCTTGCCAGCATCTTCGCGGCTGAGAGCACCATTGATAAGAGCTTTGACGTCTGCCGTGTTCTCATTAATCCCTAGTACCTTGAGTAGTTGACCTATCCTGCAGTAGGCATGGTTCAAAGTGGCGGCATTGACGGTGGTAACCCAAAAAACGGAGCAAGTTGGGTATTTGCGGCGGATAAGGAACGCAGCCTCTAGGGCAATTCGAGTCTTACCGACTCCACCAAGTCCCTCAAGTCTAACATGTACGCACTGTAAAACTGGTGAAAATCGATTTATTTACGGCGAAGTAATCATCAAATAACGCTTCAAGTTAGGAGAGTAATACTACGGTTATCTTGAGGTTTAAATTAGCGAATGGAAAGACACTATTGCTATAAGATACCTATGAAAGAACCCTAGGTCCATTTACCAGCCTACTACAGGTAGAAATCCATATATTCTCGCTAATTATTGCCACATTGTGTAAATCTAGGTGCTCTTTTTGCTGTACGCATTGTGCATTTATGGCTCCCGCAGAATATGGATGTCGGAGAAGGCTTAGCGGTACATTCTTGATCGCCACATTTGTGACTTTTGCAAACTTCAGAGGTCTTGTATCTTAGCCTTTCCAGTTTTGTCGAGTGCATTGTGGAACATCTAGAATAATTAATAAATCACCGCAAAAAAAACAAAATTTAGGGTAGACTCCGCCTACGATCACGACACCAACTACTATCCGCTGCTCGACCCTTACTGCAGCCTTGTTCTATTCATGTGTCTGGTATTGTATTAGAGTCTGATAAAAGGTTCTCGCTGGAAAGGACAGTGGGTACACACGCGCAGTACAAAAATATCCTTTGCGGGGAGCCGTCAGGCACCCCATATAATAGCATGTCCGCTCCATGGTGATGCCAAGTTGTTACAGTCACTATGAAATAGTTTGACGGTATAGCTTAGGCTGGTAGAAAAAGGTGCATATAGGGAGATTAAAATAAGAGAATCTTTGGATTGTGCATGGTATTAAATAGTCTCAGGATACCTGGACAGAGAAACAATCACTTATATTTACATAACGTACATAATAAGCGAGCGGCGTAGATAAGCGAGCGGCGCACTTTTCCTAACCTTCAATACAAGAACTAAAATAAAAATACAATACAATATTAAATCAATTAAAACTAATTACTATACTCTCCCTTAAACGTCTTAATAACGACCTAACAGGTCCTTGCATTATAGCTAGTCTTTCCGCAAGTTCTATAGTGCCTTTCCCTCAATATTGCCAACCTCCCTTAATGACTACTTCTTGACGATTTAGCTGCTACTTGTGCATTAATATCTCTTTAATCTATCTTACCCCTTCCTTTATTTATAATTATTTTCCCTTTATTTTATAGATAGGTTCTTTTTGCTTTATGCTACTTGCTAAGAGTTTTATTTACTTATTAAAGAATTTAATTCTTAGACTTTAATAATATTATTTAATATATTATTATTTTTATTCTTTTAGAAAATAACTTAAGTACTTTAAGGATAGATATTAAAGAGTTACTTTAATGCCTTTTTATTTATCTTTTAAGGTATTT